>OZ024825.1:107103758-107111258 GCA_964016985.1 Anodontia alba | reverse complement strand
CCTGCGCAAATTGGTACTGTAGAATAAATATATCAGTGAATAGAGGTGGGGGTTCAACATATAGGATATATGGACATTCTTGGGTCGACTGCTTACAATCGAGCCATAGTATAGAAACGCCATATTTTTTTTAAGGTAGTTGCCAACGTGATCATCATTGACCAATGCAACCAAACCGCGCGCTGGACGAAATCTAAGTAACAGTTATTTATAGCCGCGCTATTCTTGTCGCTGCATACACGACGTCAGAGTTATCTGTAAAACCTGGATTGGGACAGTTGGGGCATTGGCAAACAGTGCAGACCCAGATCAGATGCCACAGAACCCGGCGTCTGGTCAAGGTCTGCACTGTTTGCTTAAATTACAGGAAAGTTAAGGATTAAATGAAACAATCGTAAGTCCCCGTTCTGGACCATTTTCTCCGCTATCGACCCACCGGTGCCATTACGAAAACACGCCTATTCAAATATATAGAAAATTTCAACTCTAAAAACTGAAAATTTTCAGATAAAAAAAAATCTGATATTTTTCATATTTCTGCTCAAAACATAGATTGTGGGTACTCGTTAGAGTACCCACAATCTATGTTTTTGAGCAGAAATAAGAAAAATAATGTATACCCCTGTAAACCCCAGTTTTACTATATAAAAGTGGGGTTTAAGGGGGTCAAAGTTATATAGGCATGTTTTTGTGATGCTGTCAGTGCTTGGATTCGTATATAGCATAACGACAATTTCCCTGCGTTGTGCATACCAGCAATGAAGGTTTAAGGGAGGGGGGGGGGGGGGGGGGCGGTGGGGTGCATAAACTTTCGTGGGAGGCAGCTCTGTCAAAATTGTGTATTTGTTTCCTTTCCGAAAAGAGTATGCCCCTTTCTCAGAAGGGAGGCAAAACACTTTTGACAGAATTACCTCCCTTGAAAGTGTTTCATTTCCCCATAAAATGTAAAAGATTTATACTGTGCAAATTATAATGTCTGTTTCATTGAGTTAAATACATTCCCTCTATCTGGAAAATAACACCGAAAATTTACGCCGACACATGTCATTCTCAGCGTTTTAACACAAATATTAACATTTTTAATTTGCATAGAAATTGATAGAAATTCATCCACACAGTCTCAGGGTAAATTGGTAGAAGGTTTAGATTAAACTAAATTATAATCAATTATTCGGCAGTACATGCCATGCATCAAAATTAGCGTATCAGCTCCACATGCAATCTAACAGTAGTTCTTACAAAGAGAAAAGGGAGTTTTCAAGCATCAGCAAGGTGCGTAGGCCCACTTTCACAGCGATTTTCTCTCTAACATATCCAAAAACGTGACTTACTGCTCGTGGGGGGCGGGGTGGAGGGAAGGTTACTTTCTATATATGGCATACTATGGATGTGCGTGCCGAATGGCCCCATTTTCCAGCGCTGCCAGGTTTATGATTAACCCCATTATTTTCAACAAAAAGTATTTGACTGACCCGATTTTTCTTGATTGGTATATGGAAGGCACACTTTTTCTGACATCCCGGTTTATGCACATATTTTTCACTCGTAGATTTTGAGGCTGCTTGTTCTCTTGGTATTCAATGAATTTGACTGCATATTTGTCTAACTACATGTACCAGCAATAAATGGGAACAAAACTCAACGGGCAGTATATTAATAGGTCAGCATTTCAGATTATCTAGAATATGAATGGGTCCTTTTTTTCAAAGGTCGGGTATATGAATGGGTAGGTTTTGAAATACAGTCGACTCTCGTTATCTCGAATTCCAAGGGACACTCTGAAATACTTCGAGATAACCGTACTTCGACATATCAGATTTGCAGAATTGAGGAAAAACTAATTCGATTAACCACATTTAACAAATATATGTGTAATTGGACTCTTGAAGTTAGAGATATAAATTGAAAATATTGTGGAAAAGAGGAGAAATTACTCCTTAGGAGCAATTTCTCCTCTTTTCCACAATATTTTTTACATGTTGTTAGATTTTCATATTTAGGCAGGGACCAGACTTTACTTCGAGATAAGCAGTTATTCGAGATAAGCGAGGTCGAGATAACGAGAGTCAACTGTACTTGCTCGCACACCTGTACCAAATATATCCCCAAGTTACACTCGCAAGACTTACTGTGACAGTTTCGTCTTCTCGTTGAGAAGACTCCACTGTCAAGGTCAGACCTTCAAACTCTGGTGGCGACAAACGTTTTTCAACACGAGCATCAAAAAGATGGCAAAAATATATCACATGTATAACCAGATCAAAGCGTAAGTTTAATAAGTACTTGTCATATCGCTAAGACTAACCAGTCGGCAACAGTAGTTGACCGAGAGAATAATCAGAGACGCAGAGGCTATCAGTGTCAGTATCAGTCAGTCAGTATCAGTCAGTCTCCACATGTCGTGAACCGGGACCAGGGGACATACAACGTGTACATGCCTTTGTTTATCAGTAGGAACCAGTCTAGTGGTGAGCAGTCCAAGTGCCGTGACATTACGATTCAAGGTCGCAATCTGATGACTGTTCTCGATTAGAACCGAGTGAAATTCATATTTCGATAAGAAAAGATGAATCCTTTGAATTAAAATTTTAAAAACTGCCTTAATAGCGTTCACTACATATATACACGTTCTTAGTAGTTTTCGCCATTTTTATGTAACTTTTGTGCGTTCCTGTTTGCGTTTTTGCGCATTATGCCCCTTCTGAAAAGGGGCTACTTTAATAGAAAGAATATGCTCCTACTATGATCAAATACTTTCCTTTTACATGTAGGGTAGATCCGTTTTCAGATGGGAAGAGAGTTTGTGTTACACAGGAAAGCAAATAGGAGGTCATAAAAGTTTGTCTCACTTGTCAAAAATGGCAGGGTAGAGTGTAGCCATTCACCTAAAAAGACAGTTCAAATTCTATTCAGTCGGGTTTACTGTCAAGCTCCGTCAAAGCCGGAAATGACGTCAGAATATCGTTAAATCAAACGCACAGAATTGAATTGAAAACTATTGATTCTAAGGACACTTAAACACGCAAGTAATTAATCATTTTGGGCCAAATGATCACAATATCTTTTACTATTACTATAACTACTGTTACTATTACTACTACTGCTGTAATGTCCGGGCGCCTGAGTGGTAAGCGCCCCGACCGGATCATGTTCAAACCCCACTGGATTTGATTGCGTGAGTGGAGGTTTTACGGCCCAGTCACTCCGTTAGAGTCATGTCGAGCCGGTCAGTTTACCTAGCCACGCTTTTCCTGGGCAGGTTAACCAGTATATCTGTTTGTGCACATTCTTTTGCCAGAAACTGACAACTACCCTTCTTGACTTAGCGGAAGGGAGAGAATGACCGTAGAAAATATTCCATGATCAATCCCCACGAAAGAATGTTGTCGGACCCGACGGAGATCGAATGCACGGCCTCCTGATCGACAGTCAGACGCGCGCATCCAACTCTCGGGGGCGGGGGGGGGGGGGGGTGGGGGGGAGGGGTGTGGTTACTTCCTATATTTGACATAGTACGGATGTGCGTGCCGAATGGCCCCTCGAAAATGACCGCCTCTTTCAGCGCTGCCAGGTATATGAATAGGCCACCCCCACGCACTTTTCAACAAAAAGTATATGACTGACCCGTTTTTTCTTGATTCGTATGTGAAAGGCCCCACTTTTCTGACATCCCGGTATATGCGTGTATCTATCGCTCAGAGCGTTTTCTAGGCTGCTTGTTCTCTTGGTAGTCAATGAATTGACTGCTATATTTGTCTAACTACCAGCAGTAAATGGGTATAAAAAATCAAAGGGCAGTATATGAATAGGTCAATATTCCGGACGATCAAGTATATATATGAATGGGTTCGTTTTTTCAAAGGCCAGGTATATGATTGGGGTAGGTTTCGAAATACTGGCTCGCACACCCATACTACAACTACCCCCAAGTTACCGCCCCCCACCCCCCCCCCCCCCCCCCCCCCCTCCGCGAGATCCAACTGAGCCACCGAGGCTGGCTGATTACCACTGGAGGCTAAATTCTGTAGTAAGATTCAACTCATGACCGTAGGGCACTTCATTGCATAGAGCCTTTCATTGTCACCCTTCCATCATCTCGATATGACTTAATTAATGTTGAAAGTAACATACATTACGAAAACATGCCTATTCAAATATACAGAAAACTTTACCACCATAAAATGAAATTTTTCAAATAAAAATTTTCTGATAATTTTCACATTTCTGCTCAAAAACATAGATTGTGGGTACTCGTTAGAACCGTCTCGATGAGGCGGTTCTAACGAGTACCCACAATCAATGTTTTGAGCAGAAATAAGAAAAAATGTATACCCCTGCAAACCCCAGTTTTACTATATAAAAGTGGGGTTTAAGGGGGTCAAAATTATATAGGTATGTTTTCGTGATGAAACACAAATTCATCATCATCATCATCATCATCATCATCATCATCATCATCATCATCCCTGCTGCTACTGCTACTACTATAACAGTTACTGTTACTACGACTACTACTGTTTCTTCTTCTTGTTCATCTACTATGACTTCTACAACTATTAATAACAAAAATAATAATTTTACTACCGCTAGTGCTGTTATCATCATTAATAATGATAATACGCTAATAGTAATAATAAACTACTACTGTTACCAGTACTACTACTACTACTCATTATAATAACAAAAACAATAGTATAGTAAAGTGGTGAACGTTCTTAAATTAAAGGAAATCATATTTAGCAATGTCAAGAATGTATTTTATTAAAACAATTTTAGATATGATTCAGATGTACTGAACCAACAAATAAATTGGTCTGCTTATTTCAAAGATCAACGAGGGCAAGTAGCAAATACAGCGAATAGTACTGAAGTACAAGTAGTTTAACTCTTTTGCTGCCAAATTTCAGACGACATTTGTCGTCTGCTTTTCTTTTTTTAAATAAACTATTGCTTGAAAAGAAGTTTATATGTAAAGTTGAAAGACTGACTGTCAAACAGCGTAGATCCAGATGAGACGGCTCATGAGCCGTCTCATCTGGATTTATGCTGTTTGCAAAATCATATTATTATCGCCAATGGCAGTGAAAGAGTTAACGCTTAGCATGCTGGGTAATAAATCCATAAGACGACATTTTCAAATATTTTTCTTATTATTCTTTTTCCAGGAAATAGGCTTTGATTTTTTCGGGGACAATTTGCATGAAATGTCAAAGCCTATTTTCTGTGGAAAAAAAAAAAAAATAAGAAAAAACAAAACTATTTCAAAGTATCGCATATGACCCTTGGTAATAATTTCAGCAGACGACATTTTCAAATATTTTTTTTTCTTTTTTTTTTTTTCAGAAAACATGCTTTGATATTTTATACAAATTATCTCATTATGAGATAGTTTGCATGAAATAGCAAAGTCTATTTTCTGGGAAAAATAAGAAACAAATAGTTCAAACTGTCGCCTGCTGATTTTTTTTTTTATCCAGCCTTCTAAGGTTAACGTGATACTGTCAATGTTATGATAAAAACCGTATCTAATGAATGGATTAGGAAAGAACACTTTTACATGCATTTATAAAGTACGGTATAAAATACCAACGTTGTGATATAACATTAGTGTACACAAAAGTTCAGTCAACTGATTGGATTTAATGTTAAGTGGATATAATTAATGCTTGTGTAAAGGTATTGTAAATGACATAGCAAAATAGATATTTTTAAAGAGCTAAGCAAATTTTTAGCAAACGACATTTTTAAATAAAATTTATTATTTTTTTCAGAGGAAATAAATCTTGTCATTTGAAATGTAAAGCCTTGTTTTGTGTTAAAAAATAAAATAAAATATTCAAAGTGTCGTCTGATGTGGATGTGATTAGCACTTTAAAGGGTTAAATATGATGAAATATAACTACGTTTGAACTTTCTAGAATATATTACATTTCTATCTCATTTAAAAGGACATCATGTATTCTGTTTAAAATTTTTTAATTAGAGTTTAATTATTTTATATTTTATTTTAATTATTTTATATTTTATTTACGTTGTACCTCTGGGTGAAGTAAAATACTTATTTAGTATCTCTAACCTTATTATGTACTTAGTCATAAAAAAAGCTTAGCATATGTGCGAACAGTGAAAGTCCGGATAAGCCATTAGGGAGAGACTGCGGTGGGCTTTTCGGTGTTTGCATACCATTATGACGATACGTCTATGTAAATTCACTGTCAGGGGTGGTGTTGGGTGAGGCGAATGTGTCCTGTAGCCATTGTCACCGGTGCGTCCAACTGATATTGGGTTACAGTTGCGCAAAGTCCTGCTGTCCTTGCAGCAGGTAAGTGTAGAGGGGGAGGGATGAGGGGAGGGAGCGGGGGGGGGGGGGCGGGGGGGGGTGGTGATGATGTTATTTCCTCTCTTCTTTCACTTTCTTTCATTTCCCTCTTTCTTTCCTATCCCGCTCTTTCATCTTCTGAACTATTCTATCTCTTTTCTCCCTTTCTCTGGGAGACGACACAAAATGACCCACAAGGGTTGTCATTAAATCCCAACACAATCAGTCAATCAGAAAATGACTGTCTCTGTATTGTTGATATATGTAAAATATTAACTTCCTAGCCATAACTCTTGATAAGCCAGTTTTTCAACCAACAATATTGATATTTTCTGAAATTTTCACAAAAAAAAAAAAATGTATCCCTCTTATGTAGAGTTATTTAAGCCACTTTCATCATCATCATCATCATCATCATCATCATATATATATATATATATATATAATATATATATATATAAATATATATATATATATATATATATATATATATATGGAAAATGAGGGATATTTTGGCTGTTAAGCAAATCAAAAACGTTGCTTTTAGTGAAAAAAACAAAAATCAGATTTAATAACCAGTTTAAAATCTTAACCCTTGTCCTGCTGAATAAATTCTGATGCCACGCCCACTTTTAATGTTCAGTCATCAGATTACTTGATCCGGAGTATTGCTATAAATTCACATACTGAATGACAAACAGTACAGATCCAGATCAGATTGCTTTTTTCAGAAGCCAACTGCACTGGATCTACACTGTTTGTAAAGGCAGGGTATATCCGGGTTCAGCAGGACAAAGGTTTAAAAATTCTGAAAATCCGCCTAATAATTTCAACCCATTGATACCCCTGTTTTTACTATATATTACTGGGGAATTTGGCAATACAAACCACACAGACTTGTTGCCCCACTGACTATCAACTGACAAAAAGCGAATGCCCGGATCAGACTACCGCAAAGCGGAGGACAATTTGGCACCAAGCTCTCTCCTAGTTTTGTTACTCCAATTTTAGTTTCCCTGATCTGTTCTGTAGTCCTTGTGATAATTTATATCAATTATATAGAAAATATAAAATACAACGTAATAAACAAACATTGTATTTTATTTTCAGCGACTTTGTAGCATCATAAAAACGCTAGATCAAAAGGGATTTACTGGTTCCTGCTAGCTCTCTAACCTTAT
>OZ024825.1:106922898-107103558 GCA_964016985.1 Anodontia alba | reverse complement strand
CACGCAAGTATATTAATCATTTTGGGCTAAATGATCACAATTTCTTTTTACTATTACTGCAACTACTGTTTCTGTTACTACTACTGCTGTAATGTCCGGGCGCCCGAGTGGTTAGCGCCCCCGACCGGATGATGTTCAAATCCCACTGCATTTGATTGAGTGAGTTGAGGTTTTACGGCCCAGTCACTCCGTTAGGGTCGTGTCGAGCCGGTCAGTTTACCTAGCCACGCTTTTCCTGGGCAGGTTAAACCAGTATATCTATTTGTGCGCATTCTTTTGTCAGAAACTGACAACTACCCTTCTTGACTTAGCGGAAGGGAGAGAATGACTGTAGAAAATATTCCATGATCAATCTCCACGAAGAAAGAATGTTGTCGGACCCGACGGAGAGATCGAATGCACGGCCTCCTGATCGACAGTCAGACGCGCATCCAACTCTCGGGAGGGGGGGGGGGGGAGGGGGGGGGGGCGGGGGAGGGGTGTGTGGTTACTCTCCTATATTTGGCATAGTACAGAGATGTGCGTGCCGAATGGCCCCTCGAAAAAGGCCGACTCTTTCAGCGCTGCCAGGTATATGAATAAGGCCACACCCCCCACGCACTTTTCAACAAAAAGTATATGACTGACCCGTTTATTTCTTGATTCGTAATGTGAAAGGCCCCCACTTTTCTGACATCCCGGTATATCTATCGCTCAGAGAGTTTTTCGAGGCTGCTTGTTCTCTCTTGGTAAGTCAATGAAT
Organism: Anodontia alba; assembly: GCA_964016985.1. Taxonomy (NCBI): domain Eukaryota; kingdom Metazoa; phylum Mollusca; class Bivalvia; order Lucinida; family Lucinidae; genus Anodontia; species Anodontia alba. Next base: position 107,102,816 of record OZ024825.1, on the reverse strand, counting down.
TGACTGCTATATTTGTTCTAACTACCAGCAGTAAATGGGTATAAAAAATCAAAGGGCAGTATATGAAATAGGTCAATATTCCGGACGATCAAGTATATATATGAATGGATCTCCGTTTTGTCTCAAAGGCCAGGTATATGATTGGGGTAGGTTTCGAAATACTGACTCGCACACCCATACTACAACTACCCCCCAAGTTACCGCCCCCCACCCCCCTCCCCACACCCCTCCGCGAGATCCAACTGAGCCACCAGAGGCTGGCTGATTACCACTGGAGGCTAAATTCTGTAGTGAGATTCAACTCATGACCGTAAGGGCACTTCATTGCATAGAGCCTTTCATTGTCACCCCTTCCATCATCTCGATATGACTTAATTAATGTTGAAAAGTAACATACATTACGAAAACATGCCTTTCAAATATACAGAAAACTTTACCACCATGAAATAAAATTTTTCAAATAAATATTTCTGATAATTTTTCACATTTCTGCTCAAAAACATAGATTGTGGGTACTCGTTAGAACCGCCTCGATGAGGCGGTTCTAACGAGTTACCCACAATCAATGTTTTTGAGCAGAAATAAGAGAAATAAATGTATATTCCTGCAAACCCCAGTTTTTACTATATAAAAGTGGGGTTTAAGAGGGTCAAAATTATATAGGTATGTTTTCGTGATGAAACATAAATTCATCATCAATCATCATCATCATCACCATCCCTGCTGCTACTGCTACTACTATAACAGTTACTGTTTACTACGACTACTACTGTTTCTTTCTTGTTCATCTACTATGACTTCTACAACTATTAATAACAAAAATAATAATTTTACTACCGCTAGTGCTGTTATCATCATTAATAATGAGATAATACGCTAATAGTAAATAATAAACTACTACTGTTACCAGTACTACTACTACTACTCATTATAATAACAAAAAACAATAGTATAATAAAGTGGTGAACGTTCTTAAATTAAAGGAAATCATATTTAGGCAATTGTCCAAGAATGTATTTTATTAAAACAATTTTAGATATGATTCAGATGTACTGAACCAACAAATAATTGGTCTGCTTATTTCAAAGATCAACGAGGCAAAGTAGCAAATACAGCGAATAGTAATGAAGTACAAGTAGTTTAACTTTTTTGCTGCCAATTTTCAGACGACATTTGTCGTCTGCTTTTCTTTTTTTAAATAAACTATTGCTTGAAAAGAAGTTTATATGTAAAGTTGAAAGACTGACTGTCAAACAGCGTAGATCCAGATGAGACGGCTCATGAGCCGTCTCATCTGGATTTATGCTGGTTTGCAAAATCATATTATTATCGCCAATGGCAGTGAAAGAGTTAACGCTTAGCATGCTGGGTAATAAATCCATAAGACGACATTTTCAAATATTTTTTCTTATTATTCTTTTTCCAGGAAATTAGGCTTTGACTTTTTCGGGGACAATTTGCATGAAATGTCAAAGCTATTTTCTGTGGAAAAAAAAAAATAAGAAAAAACAAAACTATTTCAAAGTATCGCATATGACCCTTGGTAATAATTTCAGCAGACGACATTTTCAAATATTTTTTTTTTCTTTTTTTTTTTCCAGAAAACATGCTTTGACATTTTATACAAATTATCTCATTATGAGATAGTTTGCATGAAATAGCAAAGTCTATTTTCTGGGAAAAATAAGAAACAAATAGTTCAAACTGTCGCCTGCTGATTTTTTTTTTTTACCTCAGCATTCTAAGGTTAACGTGATACTGTCAATGTTATGATAAAAACCGTATCTAATGAATGGATTAGGAAAGAACACTTTTACATGCATTTATAAAGTACGGTATAAAATACCAACGTTGTGATATAACATTAGTTGTACACAAAAGTTCAGCCAACTGATTGGATTTAATGTTAAGTGGATATAATTAATGCTTGTGTAAAGGTATTGTAAATGACATAGCAAAATAGATATTTTTAAAAGAGCTAAGCAAATTTTTAGCAATCGACATTTTTAAATAAAATTTTTATTTTTTTTCAGAGGAAATAAATCTTGTCATTGAAATGTAAAGCCTTGTTTTGTGTTAAAAAATAAAATAAAATATTCAAAGTGTCGTCTGATGTGGATGTGATTAGCACTTTAAAGGGTTAAATATGATGAAATATAACTACGTTTGAACTTTCTAGAAATATATTACATTTCTATCTCATTTAAAAGGACATTATGTATTCTGTTAAAAATTTTTTAATTAGAGTTTAATTATTTTATATTTTATTTTAATTATTTTATATTTTATTTACGTTGTACCTCTGGGTGAAGTAAAATACTTATTTAGTATCTCTAAACCTTATTATGTACTTAGTCATAAAAAAGCTTAGCATATGTGCGAACAGTGAAAGTCCGGATAAGCCATCAGGGAGAGACTGCGTGGGCTGTTCGGTGTTTGCATACCATTATGACGATACGTCTATGTAAATTCACTGTCAGGGGTGGTTGGGTGAGGCGAAGGTGTCCTGTAGCTTTTGTCACCGGTGCGTCCAACTGATATTGGGTTACAGTTGCGCAAGGTCTGCTGTCCTTGCAGCAGGTAAGTGTAGAGGGGGAGGGATGGGGGGGGGGGGGGGGGGGGAGGGGGGGGGGGGCGGGTGTGATGATGTTATTTCTTCTCTTCCTTCACTTTCTTTCATTTCCCTCTTTCTTTCCTATCCCGCTCTTTCATCTCCTCTACTATTCTATCTCTTTTCTCCCTTTCTCTGGGAGACGACACAAAATGACCCACAAGAGTTGACGTGTCATTAAATCCCAACACAATCAGTCAATCGAAAAATGACTGTCTCTGTATTGTTGATATATGTAAAATATTAACTTCCTAGCCATAACTCTTGATAAGCCAGTTTTTCAACCAACAATATTGATATTTTCTGAAATTTTCACCAAAAAAAGAAAAAAATGTATCCCTCTTATGTAGAGTTATTTAAGCCACTTTCATTATATATATATATATATATATATATATATATATATATATATATATATATATATATATATATATATATATATATATATATATATATATATGGGAAATGAGGAATATTTTGGCAGTTAAGTAAATCAAAAACGTTGCTTTTAGTGAAAAAACAAAAATCAGATTTAATAACCAGTTTAAAATCTTAACCCTTATCCTGCTGAATAAATTAAGATGCCACGCCCACTTTTAATTTTCAGCCAATCAGATTACTTGATCCGGAGTGTTGCTATAAATTCACATACTGAATGACAAACAGTACAGATCCAGATCAGATTGCTTCTTCAGAAGCCAACTCCTCTGGATCTACACTGTTTGCAAAGGCAGGGTATATCCGGGTTCAGCAGGACAAGGGTTAAAAATTCTGAAAATCCGTCTAATAATTTCAACCCATTAATACCCCTGTTTTTACTATATATTACTGGGGAATTTGGCAATACAAACCACACAGACTTGTAGCCCCACTGACTACAGTATCAACTGACAAAAAGCGAATGTCCGGATCAGACTAGCGCAAAGCGGAGGACAATTTGGCACCAAGCTCTCTCTTAGTTTTGTTACTCCAATTTTAGTTTCCCCTGATCTGTTCTGTAGTCCTTGTGATAATTTATATCAATTATATTGAAAATATAAAATACAACGTAATAAACAAACATTGTATTTAATTCTCAGCGACTTTGTAGCATCATAAAAACGCTAGATCAAAAGGGATTTACTGGTTCCTGCTAGCTCTCTAACCTTATATAGACAGGAACCAGCGGTTACCACGCGGTCCCGTCATGGCATATAAAATCAAATATTTTAGCCCTTAAAGCGCCAATCACAAATGCAGCAGACGACAATTTATTTTATTTATTTTTTTTATTTTTCAGACAAAAAAAGTCTTGACATTTCATGTGACTCGTCTGCTTGGCAGACGATTCACATGAAATGTCCAAACTTATTTTCTGTGAAAAAAAAAAAAAATAAAAAACAAAAATAAAATAAAATAAAAATAAAAAAAAAATGAATGTCGTGTGCTACAAATTTTGCTTGGCGCTTTGAACACTTAGCACTCTGGCTAAAATTTTCAGCAGTAGACATTTTCAAATATTTGTCTTTTTTTTTTTTCCAGATAATAGGCTTTGACATTTCATGAAAATTGTCTCCTTTAGAGATAATTTGCGTAAAATGTCATAGCCTTTTTTTCTGGGAAAACTAGCAATATGATCGATTTGTCGTCTGCTGAATATGCCCATGGAGTGGTAAAGGTTAAAGTGTTTTGTTATTTCCGAGCAGGTACACACGTGGCAGCCAACGACTTAGGGAGTTGCACGGACTGATCACATCGAATTAAAGTCTGATGAGTTAAACGGTTGTTAATGGGACTTTAATTGCATGTAAAAATGCACGGTTTGTTGTAATAATAAAAACATTAACTATAACATGTTGGAGTTATGTTGAAAGGAGTTATTTGAATTCTTTGACTTTCTGTGGCACCAATGTTAGACGGAATACTTCAAGAGTAATTAAGGTTCAAAGACTGCATGCAGGTAGTGTCATCAATTATCAAGCGAAATTATTTGAATTCTCTGAGTTTCGGTGGCACCAAAGTGGGACTAGAGACCAGGAGCTATTAAAGGCTCAATACTGCAGGTAGTGTCATCAGCTATCAGGCGTGGTAAAACCACTTGTATGTTATATTGAACGAGAAAGAGATCAGAATATCTTATCTTCATGACAGTGAGTTGGTGCAAGATGGATAAATGCATACAGAGAAGCGAATCAAAGAGACTTATCACCATACAAATTATTGTGGATATCATAATATGGATGTCAGGTAAGACAGTTTAAACTTTACCACTCTCTGGGCTAATTCAGCAGACGGTAAATTGATGATTTTATTGTCATATTTCCCAGAAAACAGGATTTGACATTTCAGGCAAATTGTCTCCATTGGAGACAATTTGCATGAAATGTCAAATCCTGTTTTCTGGGAAATATGAGACAATTTGACAATTTCTATGTCATGTCAAAACCTATTTTCTGCGAAAAATAAGGAAAATATTTCAAAATGTTGTCTGCTGAATTCTTTTACCCAGAGTGCTTAGCGTTAACCCATTCAATCCCGAGTCTCTGAAGTGGACTCTTCCATCGTTTAAATTGGACATGTCTAGTGTTGCAAATATGGCTGTCGGTATGGCAAACAGTGTAGATCCTGATGAGACGGCTCATGGCGATTCGTCTCATGTGTATACCTACACTGTTTGCAGAAGTGTCTGTTCTGGTCTGCAGTGATAGAATGCCTTTAAGCGAGTGACCAGTACGTTCTATTTTACCAAAATACCAATACTTTGGTTTAAAAAAAAAACAGATCTTATTTGGAGTCGTCCCCATTTATCTTTTATCTCGGCTCATTTCTGATAAGGCGTTGTTTTTTTCTTCCTTTTTGATAATATATTATCTTATTTGTCATATCAGAACGAGTTTATTTGCACAGCCTTAATTTAAACGCCTACAAAATTTAATTTTCTTTTTTACCCTGTGGACATCACACTTATATAACTGCACGATGTGTTTCTACATGTTCGTCCATTATTCTTATTTTGCAAATAGATGTCTACACACAAGTTCATGGCAGTTAAAACATGTTCAGTTCAAGTAATTCCCAAACGTTTTGAATGATTACCTTTCTGTATGCAAATTATGCTACAGTTGACTCTCGTTATCTCGAACTCGCTTATCTCGAATAACCGCTTATCTCGAAGTGAAAATCTTGTCCCTGCCTAAACATGAAAATCTAACAACAAGTATAAAAATATTGTGGAAAAGAGGGAGCAATTTCTCCTCTTTTCCACAATATTTTTAATATATCTCTAACTTCAAGAGTCCAATTACATATATATTTGTTAAATGTGGTTGTTCGATTTATTGTCTTCCTCACTTCCGCAACTCTGATATGGCGAGATACGGATATCTCGAAGTGTTTCAGAGAGTCCCTTGGAATTCGAGATAACGGTAAACGAGAGTCGACTGTATATTAAACTTTCTTATAAAACACGCATGTGCAGATATACAGATTAAGAAATATTTGAATCACAACGAGAGAAAACCTACATTCGGACATATGCACTCAGCGAAGATTCAATTCAGCCTTCTCATTCGCGCAGTCTGATCAGGATCTTCACTGTGCACATTTTAGAGAGTCAAGGATGCAAAGTTTCTTTATGAGGACAACGAAGACTCCGATTAGACTGCGCTGATGCGCAGGCTGATTTGAGTCTTCTTTGGACTCACATGTCTGAAGTTACGTTTTGTCATGTTGCGACTCATGTCATAAGAGAATAATCAACAGTGTTCCATGATATGCCATGAAGGATCGTAGTAATTCCGTGAAAACGAGTACCGAAAGGAACGCGCTTTTTTTCTTTCATTTTATCGAAATACCATGCTCCTGAGTGAGATTTTTCATACAAGCAAACTTATTCTTTTATAGTTTGTTGAAAATGTTTTAGGTGGATTCTCGGTAGATTATACTTTATGATTATCGACACTAATTTTTAATATTAAAAATAAAAGAAAAAATCGCAGTTAGACTGGGCCGATAAAAGAAACTCGTTTCACAAATCCAACCGTGTAGTACAAATACATAACCCTTCTAACGGATAAACATTTATCAGAAATGCAAATATCAAACATAAAGGGATGGAATGCCGTTCTATAGTAGACCATTCTGTTGAATGCCTTTTCTGTCACCTTATGGAATCATTGGAGATATACTCGGACACCTCAGCTCCTTAACAATATGTTTGTGTTGAGGTTTTACGGCCGTGTCAACCCAAGTGAGTCATGTCGAGCGTGGTCAGTTTACCTAACCCCACGTTTACTGGGCAGGCTTAGTCCTCTGAGCGGTTAACCAGTATTGTGCACATTCTTTCGCCAGAAACTGACAACTGCCCTTCTTGAATTAGCGAAAGGGAGAAGATGACCGTAGAAAATATTTCATGATCAATCTCCACGAAAGAATGTTGCCAACCTCGGCGGGGGTCGAACCCGCGACCTCCTGGTTTCCAGTCGGACGCGCATCCAACTGAGCCACCGAGGCCGGCAGCTCCTTAACAAACATATCTAAAATTTGAACAAGTCAATTTTATAACATGTACATGTTGATGTGTCGGTTAACTGCTGAGTGAATGGCAAACTGTGCAGACCCTGATCAGACGCCGTGTTCTGCGGCGTCTGATCAGCGTCTAAATTGCTTGCTCAGATAAATATAGGGTACATACGGTATTCCTTGGAGGGCCTGAGGAGATGCCAGTATAATCTGGGCCACTACCCGCACGTTCCCCCAAAGTACCTTTTCGCATGGTGATTCTCCTATTCATGTCACAGAAAATATCCGGCCTTTAAAATAATAATATTAGATGATGTAATTCTTTTAACAAACATATATATTTGCAGTAGCTTGTAATAGAAAAGACGATTACGACTTGAATTCACTGAATCATTTAATTTTCATAGTGAAAAGTAACGACATTATTGCCATTGCTCGTCTGACGCCCTGAACAATCGTCTTGTTTTGATAAATTAACTCAATCGCCAATCACAACATTTTTGTAATTTGTTTTCATAGAAAATAAGGTCTGACATTTCATGTGAATCGTCTGTTTGCTAAGGTCCAAGTTAAGGAACACTAGGCATTAATTTCATATTCATACTATTTATTTATTCATTTTAGTGAGTTGGTACTGAAACCACGAACATTCCAAGTTTTACGTCAGAGTATAAAAATTAAAATAATTTCACAAATATGGACAAGACTCGCAGTAGGACAACTCAACCTTCACATTTGATTGGCAGTTTGAGAAAACGGACTTTCAGCATCACGCGAACTTCATAATTTCTGATCCCTCCCCCGTCCCTTCTTTAATATATATAGTGGTCGCGGGTTCAACCCCCGCCGAGGTCGGCAACATTCTTTCGTGGAGATTGATCATGAAATATACTGAAAGGAAAAAGAAACGCAGGGTAAATTTTATTCCTAAATTTCATTCAAGTTAGAAAAAGTTTGTTAAATATTTTACTATGGTTACAAAACGGTACATGTATGGAACAAAAGTTCCAAATTTCATTGGTTTGTGATCAACAAGTCTCGAGTTATTGAAGTTCATTGGTAGCTACCCCCCAAATCTTGAAATCAAAATCAAACTGAAAATCAATATCGGGTGTGCCCCCTTCTTGCTGCCGTTGCTGCCCTAATTCTCCTTTGGATAGAGTTAACCAAAGCATTGACAGTTCGCATCGGGATGTTATTCCATTCATCGATCAACGCATTCCTTAGTTGTGCGAGAGTTGCGGGGGGATTTCGGCGCTTCCTAACCCTTCTGTCCGGCTCATCCCACATGTGCTCTATTGGGGTCAAATCTGGACTGTATGGTGGCCATGCTAGTGGTGCGATGTTATTGTTTGCCAGGAAATCCTGACAAACTCGGGCAACATGTGGTTGGGCATTGTCCTGCTGCAGAATCAGATTACGTTGTTGCACAAGCGGGACTGCAACAGGACGCAAGATCTCATCCCTATACCTTACTGCGGTCATATTGCCCGCAACAATAATCAACTGTGATTTTATCCCGTGAGCATTGCCTCCCGAGACCATAACGGAGCCACCCCCAAACCGATCCCGTTCGACAACACAGGCGTCGACAAAGCGTTCTCCGCGACGTCGGTACACACGACGTCGACCATCTGCGCGATAGAGAGTGAATCTAGACTCGTCCGTAAAAAGAACTCGTCTCCACTGCCTCATCGGAAATAGCCTGGGCGCATGCGCCGTCAACCACGCCATACGACGCAACCTACGTGCCTGGGTCAGAGGCAGACCAACGTCTGGACGACGAGCTCGAAGACCAATCTCACGCAATCGACTTCCAACAGTCTTCGGAGAAATTTGTCGATTATGCGTACCTACTGTATTAAGGGCAGTTTCGGTAGCAGTGAGATGACGATTCCGCAAATGTGCCAGACGGATTGTCCTGTCTTGACGTCGCGACGTCTCACACAACTAAGGAATGCGTTGATCGATGAATGGAATAACATCCCGATGCGAACTGTCAATGCTTTGGTTAACTCTATCCAAAGGAGAATTAGGGCAGCAACGGCAGCAAGAAGGGGGCACACCCGATATTGATTTTCAGTTTGATTTTGATTTCAAGATTTGGGGGGTAGCTACCAATGACCTTCAATAACTCGAGACTTGTTGATCACAAACCAATGAAATTTGGAACTTTTGTTCCATACATGTACCGTTTTGTAATCATAGTAAAATATTTAACAAACTTTTTCAAACTTGAATGAAATTTAGGAATAAAATTTACCCTGCGTTTCTTTTTCCTTTCAGTATATTTTCTACGGTCATTCTCTCCCTTCCGCTGATTCAAGAAGGGCAGTTGTCAGTTTCTGGCGAAAGAATGTGCACAATACTGGTTAACCGCTTAGAGGACAAAGCCTGCCCAGTAAACGTGTGGTTAGGTAAACTGACCGCGCTCGACATGACCACATTGGGTTGACTGGGCCGTAAAACCTCAACACAAACAAATATAGTAGTGAAATGGGCGTGGTATCTGAATTTTATTCTTTATGCAGTTGTGTATGAAACCTCAGACAAATAAAACCGCTTGGTTTATTAAATCGCCCACTGTAAAGGTGAGAAGTCTAACTTTGTGGTGTCACTTTAGAAAGGTTCCGAAGTTGAAAGCTGATAACTTGTTGTTTGTAAATAAAAGCATTTGTGCATTTAAAATAGTTTTCATTCAAATTGTCCCCGAAGGACAATGAAAGATAAGAAAAATGTATCTAAATTTCAATTGATGGTTTAACCTATTATGTGCTTAAACGTTGAAATGTATATAGGCCGTTGAATGAGAAAAGGGACCTTCATTAGACATTACGAAAACATGCCTATTCAAATATACTGAAAATTTTATCACCCATAAAATGAACATTTTCAGATAAAAAATTCTGATATTTTTCATACTTCTCCTCAAAACATAGATTGTGGGTACTCGTTAGAACCGCCTCGTCGAGGCGGTTCTAACGAGTACCCATAATCTATGTTTTGTGCAGAAATAAGAAAAATAATGTATACCCTTGTAAACCCCAGTTTTACTATATAAAAGTGGGGTTTAAGGGGGTCAAAACTATATAGGCGTGTTTTCGTGATGACACGTGCGAACTGCGAAAATCCAGACCAGCCTGTGCATCCCGTGGGAGCAAATTCTTATTATTTAGAATAGACCACTTTTCAGAAGGGACTTGATGTGAAGGAATGCAAATAGAAGTTCACGAAAATTGTCTTCCTTATATAAAATGGAGGAAATTGTAACAATGTATACAGTCGCCTTTATTACGGAAGTATGATCTTGAGAAGAGCACTTGGATGAAGTAATTATGTCAAATACGTGCTTTTACGTATGTTCGATTTATTGATAATTATAACTTAAAAGTATTGAATACTACTTCGAAATAGTAAACAATCATTTTACAATTTTCATAGCTTCAAAACAAGAGGGGTAATATTTTTTCTTATATCTTCACAAAGAAACCTATGTTGTGGTACTCATTAGAAGCGCCTCAATGAGGCGCTTCTAATGAGTACTCACAACATATGTTTTCGTGGAGAAATAAGAAATCATATCAATACTTTTCGATTGAAATAAAGTGCCTTATCTGGAGCTATTAAATAAATATACCGTATTTACACTAAGTATTGTGACAAATAGACAGGAGTAAATATTGTAGGACCAGATCAGACGCCGTAGAACATGGCTTCTGACCAGGGTCCACACTGTTTGCCACTCATCCAGCAGTTTTTGATGCATTAAGAGATAGTCAAATAGACTTGCTCATGTTAAGGGGTTAAGGTGTCCCAATATTTAGAATATAAACAGCAAATTCATTGCATGAGCAGTAAATGCGTCACAAAGTATTCCCATATATGGCAAAACAGTCATACACCATGCTATGTAAATTAGCGAAATTGGAAGGATTAGAAGTACAGGCGTGACGGCTACAAAAATGCCTTGCTATGAGATTAGATTTTAAAAAACAACAACATATTAACATATTTTTGTAGCGAAACCACAAGGCAACCTATTCATATATAACAATACATGAAAACCCCTGTGTGATGGGAGGTAATTATTTTCATAAAGAGTTGCTTGAATTCACTTAACATGTGCTATTTAAATTTATCAACGCATTGACAGTACTGGTAGGTCGAGTGTCTCTGAGTGTAGCCAGTCCAGGTTTTACCAACAGCACTCTGACGTCACAGCGACAAGAAAAGCGCAGTTATAAATAACCGTTACCCGGATATCGTCTAACGCGCGGTTTAGTTACATTGGTCAATGATAATCACGTGGACCACTACCTTAAGGAAATTGTAACGTTTGTATACTATGGCCCGATTGTAAACAATCGACCCAAAAATGAAGTAACAAACCACAAAGCTATAAAACAAGTCATTTAGAAACCACAATGTATTAAACTCGCATAGACAGGAAATACATCGGCTGCATATACGAACTGCGCCAAGCGAAAAAGTACCTTTGAGCATGCGCAAAATGTGCGGATTTACATCATCCTGCACATGCGCAAAGTCTCTTCCGGACATTTGCTCTTCTTTGAAACATGCTATGGTATTCAGTGATTCTGTTTGCGGACAGCAAAGTCCCTGATCAGCCTGCGCAAATGCGCAGGCTGATCTGGGCCTTCGCTGTCAGCATATGCCCGAAAATACATTCTCGATTGGCGCGACTCATATGAATGTCTTTTCGAAAACATCATTCAACATTTTGTAACTTATGTACTATACTCACTTCAGTGAACTTGTAAAGAAAAAGAAAAACAAGTAGTGGAAAATGGGATTACAAACCTATGTCTGGTATTGTAAAGAAATTAGAAAAAGTGGGAGTACAAAAGCATCCCTGTAAAAGAGATACCTCGAACCTGCACCTACAGTGTTTTACACCGTAGATTCTTGTGGTTTTTGTGGCTGTCAGCGTGCTTACAGTATTTTCTGAAGTATTCGGACAGAGAGTCCTGAGCAAACAGTGTAAATCCAGATCAGACGCCACCAAACGTGGTGTCTGACTAGGATCTACACTGTTTGCCGCTCATTTGGCAGTTTTATACACGTCACGGTATGTCAAATGGGCGTGTACAAATGCTAAGAAAAATATGATAAAGAAATATTTTGCATAAATACTGTAAATGCACGACATGTATAAGTGAAACAGAATGGAAAGTGCGGCTAAGCTTTGTTTTTGCATCTGATACTTTTTAAAATGTTTTCCTGAATATTGTAGCCACTTCTCCACCTTTTCATTTTGCCTTTGTAACGCTGATTTTTTTTTACCTGTACATGACTAAGCGCTGTTACGGACTGTCACGGAGTTGATACGAAATATTACGGAGTGATACGGACATTACGAACGTGACGATACGGAATTTTAGGTAGAACAGCATTCATCGCCAGAAGTATGATTTACAAGAACAATGAATCCTGTTTAAAAGCATATATGCGAAAACAGAAGATCAGATCAGCTTGCGCGTATATGGACACAGTGTGATATGGGTGTTCTTTTTTTCACCACAGCTCCCAGTAAACACACGACCTCATAACAACGTCGTTTCGACGTTGTCACGACGTTGTGTGCTGATTAGCATGCTCCAACATCCAGGCTTCATCCTGGTGAACAGTGCCAAACCTTATCACACCACAGGAATATTGTTTTAGGAAAGGTGTACATCACATGCGCACTAAAAATGTCCAGGTCAACCTGTGCATCCATTCAAAGAGACCTTGAATACTGTAAAATATGTAAAATACGAACTGAAACGGTCCTGATCAGGCACGTGTATGGGCGGATCTCAGCCATCGTACATCACGAAAACATACCTATATAATTGTGACCCCCTTAAACCCCACTTTTACATAGTAAAACTGGGGTTTACAGTGGTATACATTATTTTTCTTATTTCTGCTCAAAAACATAAATTGTGGGTACTCGTTAGAACCGCCTCGCCGAGGCGGTTCTAACGAGTACCAACAATCTATGTTTTGAGCAAAAATATGAAAAATATCAGAATTTTATCTGAAAATTTTATTTTTTTGGTGGTAAAATTTTAAGTATATTTGAATAGGCGTGTTTTCGTAATGGTTCACCATCCCCTCCGAAGAAAATGAGAGGGTGTTATGTATTGCGATGTTTTTATTAACCTTTACCAGTCTCTGGACTAATTCGGCAGATGAAAAATTGATGATATTGTTCTTAATTTGCTCAGAAAATAGGCATGACATCACGAAAACATGCCTATATAATTTTGACCCCCTTAAACCCCACTTTTATATAGTAAAACTGGGGTTTACAGGGGTATACATTATTTTTCTTATTTCTCCTCAAAACATAGACTGTGGGTACTCGTGGAACCGCCTCGTCGAGGCGGTTCTAACGAGTACCCACAATCTATGTTTTTAGTAGAAATATGAAAAAAATTAGAATTTTTCATCTGAAAACTTTCATTTTTTTTGGTGGTAAAATTTACAGTATATTTGAATAGGCTTGTTCTCGTAATGTATTGCATGCAAAGTGCCCCCCGATGAGACGATTTGCTTAAAATGTCGAAGCCTATTTTGAGGGAAAAAGAAGAAAAATATTTTGTTGTCGCCTGCTGAAATTTTTACCCAGCATGCAAAGCGTTAAACCTATGACCATTAGTGGTAGGTTTGACGCAAAAGCTGTTTATTTGATGACATTTGAGGTGGCCTGACAGCATCTAAAAGCCGCTGTTATTTATTGAACATTAACATGGCAGCTGCATTTATCATTGACACAAATTGAGGTCTTCTTGTACATAAAACTTCCCTGATGACCACCTCTAAAGGGTATCTGCAAATTAGGACAGATATGTTTTATTTGGGGGTTGCATCCAAATCCCCATAAAGTGTTCCGGTTCAGCGGGATTTTAAGCTTAACATTACGAAAATAGGCCTATTCAAATATATTGAAAATTTTACCACCATAAAGATTGAAAATTTTCAGATAAAAAATCCTGATATTTTTCATATTTCTGCTCAAAATATAGATTGTGGGTACTCTTTAGAACCGCCTCGCCGAGGCGGTTCTTACGAGTATCCACACTCTATGTTTTTGAGCAGAAATAAGAAAAATAATATATACCCCTGTAAACCCCAGTTTTACTATATAAAAGTGGGGTTTAAGGGGGTCAAAATTATATAGGCGTGTTTTCATGATGCATGTAGCATTCGCAGGTATATACAGTATAACCTCAATGGCTCGAACCCGGATGGCTCGTTTACCGTGGATGATTCGAACTCGTTTTTTAGTCCCTACAAATTCTTTCCAATAGCTCAAGAAAACAAATATTTAGGGCTTTTGTTTTCTTATTTTATCATGGGATTGTATGTTGTGTGTACTCATTAGAATCGCCTCATCGAGGCGATTCTAATAAGTACACTCAACGTACAATTATTTTGTAGTAAATCGAGAAAAAAATTCCCTAAATTGTCGCTATTTGCTTCCTGACCTGGCACCATGATTAACCCTCAGTGGCTCGAACTACCCATGTCTCTCAATTTTCTATGGCCCCAAAGATGTTCGAGCCATTGAAGTTCGATTGCATGTTGTTTTCTATTTTTCACTGGGAATAAGACGACATTTAATTTAGGTCGTGCCAAAAGGAGTCAATTTTAATAAAATCATGCCCACACTTATTATTTAAAAAAAAAAAATGTAAATGCTGTCTGGTTTATTCATAGCAAGTTAAAGGTAAGCTTTTAACTTCAGAGCCTTTTTGATGTGCTTGCGCAAAGTGACCGGTTTAATAAATAATATAAGTTTTCAACACTATTTCTGAGGTTTAAAAAGAAATACTTCATTCATTAAGAATTCAGGCAAATCTCGAAATCCACCATTAAATTAGTCAAAAGGAGAAAAGAGTTGGGTCAGAATTTGTTAGTAGATTTACTAGATAGAAGTATCCGTTTGGAGACTTTCCAGTTTCATGACTATAGAGAAAAGAACCTAGTGTCAATACCATGTTTTGTGAAGCAATTAAAGCTAACTATAACTTGACTTTTTGATCTTAATACTTGAAAATTTTCGTACAAAAATGAACCTTACATGCAACAATGGCTCCAAATCGGTTTTTACCTTTGCGCAGTGTAATCGCGCAGTTTAATTATGGCCTTATTTTCCTGCAACATATTTTTGATCCAGTATTTGTCCATGAGAACGGCGAATCCCTTGATCAGACTGTGAAAGGCGTAAGCTAATATGGGTCTAAACTCATATATGCACTTAGGCATTTAGTTGCCTTATACAAGTTACCATTAGAGCCTACTTGACACGAAAAAGAACATAGTTATAAAACGGAAATTATTGAATGTTACATCTTGCTTTGGTTAAGCCGCCAGTACAAAAACGTAAGTCCTCGAGCGTAAGTCCTAAAGAGTGACTGGCTTTTCAAGAGTGCATTGGTGACCGCAATCAGATTGCCTAATTGTAATAGAAGGTACCGTATTTAACCTAAATATTAGGACATCCTTTAGTCTTATCGTGCTTTTACAACAGTTAATTACGAGAACATACCTATTCAAATATATAGAAAAAATTTAACTCCAAAAATTGAAAATTTTCAGATAAAAAGACGCTAATATTTTTCTTATTTCTGCTCAAAACATAGATTGTGGGTACTCGTTAGAACCGCCTCGCCGAGGCGGTTCTAACGAGTACCACAATCTATGTTTTTGAGCAGAAATAAGAAAAAAATGTATACCCCTGTAAACCCCAGTTTTACTATATAAAAGTGGGGTTTAAGGGGGTAAAAATTATATAGGTATGTTTTCGTGATGTACTGAACAAATTCAACTGACTAACTGCTGATTGAGTGGCAAACAGTGTTGACCATGTTCAGACACCGCATTAAACTGCTACATGAGTGGCAAACAGTGTAGATCCTGATTCTGTTGCGTCTGTTTGCTCAGACATGTCTGTTCCAATAATTAGAGTGAATACGATTGTTTCGTTTTATTTGGTCACGTACCACCCTTTCGGTAATCAGGTTTTACATTAAATTTTAATTAGATTCTAAAATGAAAGACCCTTCAAGAAGCATCTCGTTTCGGACCATTTGTTTCAGAATTTTACTGTAGAAACCTCTTCCGCCGCAGCGACACCACGATCAAATTTATTTCCGCCCAGTCCGCATATTTGTCATGTCCAACGCACACCCATTCGGTAGTTGTTATCGTATGATGTACCCTTCCTAGATTTATGGAACGCGTAAAAAGTAAAGTAAAAGAGTAAAAATGAGCATATTTAATATATTTTTCTGCTATACGTGTTTTATAGTTGGGGAACTTAAAAAGTAATTATGGCAATTTTAGATAATTATACGAGCGGAAAGGACTGTTATGCCTCTAGTATAATAGTGAAAGCAGGACTCAAACTCGTACCGGCACAGTGGCTCAGTGGTAGAGCGTCCGCTTTGTGACCGGGAGGTTGCGGGTTCGATCCCCGGCCGGGTCATACCAAAGACTTTAAAAATGGTACTAGCTGCTCTTTCGCTTGGCGCTCAGCATTAAGAAAGTAGAGCTAGAACTGGTCAGCTCAGTGTCAGTATAATGTGACTGGGTGGAATATCATGTCAAAGTGTCTGGGGCGTGATATTTCAGTGAGGCAGCACTCTAAAAGTGAGCATTGAGCTCCCTGCCACATCCAGACACCGTCGCGATATGACTGAAAAAGGTTGAAAGCGACGTTAAGCCCAAATCAAACAAACAAACAAACAAAGGACTCAAACTCGACGATAAAAAGGTTCAATAAGTCGTACTCAGACAGGGTAAAACTCTTTTTACGCAGCCCATTATATTTAACAAACTGTGTAAAAATAATCATAATAATAAAAATTAGATTTCCAGTGATTCATTTTTTAACATTTCTGAACACATATACGGTATTAGTTGTAAGTAGAAACATGGGTACTAAAGAATAACGATCTATATATAGTTGTACAGTCGGTAATCTCCGCGGAGCGTTTACGACTGTGGAAACATCTAAAAGTCAAGCGCTTTACATATTGATCTGATTATCTTTTTAAGTTATTTCTCGTAACTGCATTAAGCCTCTAATATGCTTAATAACTGAAGTCTTCCTAATTTCCCATGATATACGGTAAAACGCACGACTTATATTGCTCTAGATAAAAGTGGCATTAGGATGAAAATTTCACTTATCTATCCATCAAAACAAGACGTTTCTAATGCGTACCCACAACATATGTTTTGTGAAACATTGAGAAATAAATTGATGCTTACGGTAAAAAGACTTGATTTGGTTTGGAGTTTTACGGTCCAGTCAACACTGTTAAGGTCATGTTAAGTCGATCAGTGAATCTACTCACACATCCTGGGCAGGTTTAGTCCTCTAAGCGGTTAACCAGTACTATGTGCACATACTTTTGCCAGTAACTGACAACTGCTCCTCTTCAACCAGCAGAATAGAGGAGAATGACCGTAGAATTGATTGCATGATCTGTCTCCACGACAATTAAGTACCCGAGCTGGGATGCGAATTACGATGCCTGGATCTGCAGTTAAAGGCGCTAACGATTGCGCTATTGAGCCCGGCTTGGTAAAAATAATTTCCTTATTTAGAGGTATGGCTTACAATAAACGTAATGGATATTACAGAATGTATCCACACATGGAAAATACTGATGAACTTATGCGGATGTACTTTGCACGTTGAAACTTGAGACTTTTTGTTTGACTTTTATCTTTGACATCATGAAGTACTAACCCAGAATAAAATGTCAAAATAATTAAAGTTTATCGTGTGAATCTGACTGAATTAACCTCCGGCACTGATTTTGTTTAAAGAGCTAATTAAGTATGGATAACTTTGAAACCTGACCTCTTTCCAACAATGGTACGTTACTTATTGCATGCATACTTACCGCATTAACCCTAAGTATTAAGAAATTTAGTACTGAGCAAACAGTGTAGACCCTGATCAGACGCCCCATATGCGGCGTCTGATCAGGGTCTACACTGTTTGACGTTAGTGCAGTATTTTAGACAAATTTATGGGATGTAACATAGATCTGTTCGATCTTTTAGGACAAATATTGTAGGAAGCTTAAATTTGAGTTTGAGTTTTACGGCCCAGTCAACACTGTTAAGGTCATGTCGATCTGATCAGTTAACCTATTCATACGTTTCATGGACAGGCTAAGTCCTCTAAGCGGTTAACCGGTACTTTGTACGCATACGTTTGCCTGTAACTGACAACTGCCCTTCTTGAATTAGCACAAAATGGAGAATGACCGTAGAAATGACTTCGTGAACAAATCATAGTAACTTGAGAGTTAAGGTGTCCGACTACTTATTGTATATATGACGATAAGGTCGCTGAATTTAAATTCTTGTATTAGAAAGTGCTTGTTATTTCCCCGAGAAAAGATAATTCGATAGGTTTCGACACTCTGTGAATTGTCTCTATTTTCCCAAAATATACATGACTTGACATTTCATGCTAATCGGCTTTTTAGAATAAAATTGCGCGATTTTATGATTAAAGACACTACAAACTCTGTTCTGACGGTTCACTCATCCGTCGCCACACAATAAAAAAACCTCATAAGTTCTTCGGTAAAATACCTGGCAACCAGCATCTACATGTATATATATAAATATACAGTCGACTCTCGTTATCTCGAATTCCAAGAGACTCTCTGAAATACTTGGAGATATCCGTAGTTCGACATATCAGGTTTGCAGAATTGAGGAAAAAATAATTTGATTAACCACATTTAACAAACTAATAGGTAATTGGACTTTTGAAGTTAGAGATATACTGAAAATATTGTGGAAAAGAGGAGAAATTGCTCCTCTTTTCTACAATATTTTCCATCTGTTGTTAGGTTTTCATGTATAGGCAGGGACCAGATTTTCACTTCGAGATAAGCGGTTATTCGAGATAAGCGAGGTCGAGATAACGAGAGTCAACTGTATTATATATATACTGAAAGGAAAAAGAAACGCAGGGTAGAGTTTTTTTCCTTCTTATTTTAACCATTTTTACGGTGTTTACTATAGCCATACACTTTTACAGATTGTCCTGTGAATGTGAACCGCGGGTATACGAGTCTTTAGTCGATGTGCTATCTACCCAGTGTGTGAAATCATTCAACCGTGCACTACACAGTGCATTGCACGGACAATACGAAAAGCCAAAATTTCGTGCAAAACAAGCATGTTTAAACCTTCAGCACAAGATTTTCTCACACCATTTGGTACACTTCAAAGATACACAACGCTCTTCAATTCTTTTACCGATTTTTCTTTTCATTTTTATGCTACTTTGAACTTTTTTTCAATCATGGTACGATTGACTGATGTTCAGAGGGGTAGGGCAATTGCGTTGCTGATGCAGGGTCAGAGGCAACAGCAAGTTGCCAATCATTTTGGGGTTAACGTCTCAACAATTGAACGTCTTGTTAGACGTTTAAGGGAGACAGGGCATTTAGCAGACCGACCGCGGTCTGGGCGTCCACGCGTGACGTCGCGACGTCAAGACAGGACAATCCGTCTGGCACATTTGCGGAATCGTCATCTCACTGCTACCGAAACTGCCCTGAATAAAGTAGGTACGCATAATCGACAAATTTCTCCGAAGACTGTTGGAAGTCGATTGCGTGAGATGGGTCTTCGAGCTCGTCGTCCATACGTTGGTCTGCCTCTGACCCAGGCACGTAGGTTGCGTCGTATGGCGTGTTTGTCGGCGCATGCGCCCAGGCTATTTCCGACGAGGCAGTGGAGACGAGTTCTTTTTACGGACGAGTCTAGATTCACTCTCTATCGCGCAGATGGTCGACGTCGTGCGTACCGACGTCGCGGAGAACGCTTTGCCGACGCCTGTGTTGTCGAACGGGATCGGTTTGGGGGTGGCTCCGTTATGGTCTGGGGAGGCATTGCTCACGGGATAAAATCACAGTTGATTATTGTTGCGGGCAATATGACCGCAGTAAGGCATAGGGATGAGATCTTGCGTCCTGTTGCAGTCCCGCTTGTGCAACAACGTAATCTGATTCTGCAGCAGGACAATGCCCGACCACATGTTGCCCGAGTTTGTCAGGATTTCCTGGCAAACAATAACATCGCACCAATAGCATGGCCACCGTACAGTCCAGATTTGACCCCAATAGAGCACATGTGGGATGAGCTGGACAGAAGGGTTAGGAAGCGCCGAAATCCCCCCGCAACTCTCGCACAACTAAGGAATGCGTTGATCGATGAATGGAATAACATCCCGATGCGAATTGTCAATGCTTTGATTAACTCTATCCAAAGGAGAATTAGGGCAGCAACGGCAGCAAGAGGGGGGCACACCCGATATTGATTTTTAGTTTGATTTTGATTTCAAGATTTGGGGGGTAGCTACCAATGAACTTCAATAACTCGAGACTTGTTGATCACAAACCAATGAAATTTGGAACTTTTATTCCATACATGTACCGTTTTGTAATCATAGTAAAATATTTAACAAACTTTTTCAAACTTGAATGAAATTTAGGAATAAAGTTTACCCTGCGTTTCTTTTTCCTTTCAGTATATATATATATATATATATATATATATATATATATATATATATATATATATATATATATATATATATATATATATATATATATATATACATACATATATATATATATATATTTTTTTTGGTCAGGACATGTCTATGGGCTACCATGTCGTATAGTAAGGCGGCCCACCCGTGCCCTATCGGAAGATAATTCCTACAAAAGTTACACTGGCGCAAGTAGTATAGGGCGCCCGTTAAATTAACAGTATGGGTGCCAGTTATTTTACCGTAAAACCTACAGACAATTTTTGCTGTGAGATTACATGTATGGCAGACTATAATTAACCACAGTTACTCCAAGTAAATTACGATGAGGCCAGTTTGAATGTCAGAATACATTTTTTTTTACATTTCATTTTATTTATTTTTTTTCTTCAGGCTTATCGGTTGACGTTTCTTATTTTCGCAGAAAATAATATTAAAAAAAAAAAGAAAGAAAGAAAGAAAAAAATGTCGTCAGGTACAATGTTTCTCCAAACGTAGGTGGTGTTTTAGAATGAGGCATATTTATGGCACATCAATATAGGACACATTTTTTTCGGATTAAGCAGACAAAATAATTAACACAAACACGGAAAAGAAAAGCATAATAAATAGGGAGACATTAACTGTCTGTGTATAATAAAACGAAATCATGATTACAGATTGAGGTAATAGTGGTTAATGCATTTGAAATCATTTAAAACTACCGAATTTACTCTTAATTTTCGGACACCAAAGCTCCTTACCGTGATTTTCCCAAAATTTGAGCAAGTCAAAATGACTACCTGTTGATGCGCTAAAAATACTCGATGAGTGGCTTTCAGTGTCGATCCTGATCAGACACCGCGTTTTGTGGTGTCTGATCTGGACCTACACTGCTCGCTTAGGCCGATCTGTCGGAGCATTTAAGCTGAATATGGTAGATTGTTTAGTCTAACATTTAGTAGGCAATGATGACAATCTGCAATTTCCTAGTCAGATAAGATATTTACTTAATTTCATTCATCTTGATGCACTTTAAAAAGAACAGAAGAAAGTCTCCCACATCGTATTTTCATAAAGGAAGTACCTAACCTGACTAAATAATCGGGCAGCTTGCTCATTGCAATGTAAAAATGTACCTTATGCGGACAGCGTAGGAAAGAACAGCTTAATTAGGAGCTTCGCATTTAGCTTACCTGAGTACTTTGACCTCTGAACTCTTAGCCACACTTGCCGTACTTGTCCTTTACTTTGAACATGTCCCATTTTACTACTCGATTATGCGTAAAAAAATGACCCGATGAGTGGCAAACAATGTAGACCCTGATCAGACGCCGCATGTTGCGGCGTCTGATCTGGGTCTACACTGTTTGCTAAGGAATGTTAGTGGGAAGACTTAGGGTAAAAAGGGTATAGAATCATCGGATACTATAAAAACATATGTTAGCAAAGTCCTTGATCAAACTGTGAGGCATCGCTGCTCATATTTATAGTTCGCCTACATGTATGTCTCGAAGACACGTTTTCTTCAGGCGAGCCTCACTTAAATTCTGAATGGGGCTAGATGCTGTGTAAGCGAAAAGCGAAAACTTGGTTAAACTGCGCGTACCGTGCGATGCTGTTCATCACCGTCGAAAACGACAGTTAGGGTCATACCGTGAGAAAGCGTACCTTCGGACATGTGCACCAAGCGACAATTCAGATCAGCCTGCGCATCCGCGCAGTCTGATCAGAATCTTCACTTGGTGCATTTTTTGATAGCCAGGGGTACAAAGTTTCTTCATGTGGACAACGAAGACTCGGATCAGACTGATTTGAGTCTTCGGTAGGCGTACATGCCTAAAGGTACGTTTTCTCACGTCAGGACTGATTTGTTCTCTGACGTGCCTAAAGTGTGATGATGATACACAATCACATGATAGTGACGTATTAAGTTTATTACTAAGAGACTTTATCACTTTTAATCGACAGGCAAAGGAAAGAACCTCTTGAATTAGTTAAGATCTTAAGTAAATGCCTTCAGAAATAAATAAATTTTTACATTTTCTTTTGATTAAAGAACGAATTTGATAACTCAAGCGATAGTTACCAATTTTGTACTGAATGAAATTTGCATAGTAAGCACATATGTAAGTTTTCTAACGTGCATTTGTTGTTGTTGCTATTGTTGTTGTTGTTGTGCAGAGTAGCAAGAACCCGAGTAAGAGCAGATTTCACTCCGACTTTTAACGGAAAGTCTCGAATATCTACGATCGCTTTGCGAACAGAAATTTCAATAACCATTCAAAGTCGGAATATATACAAACCGCGCTCAGTATATGAGGGAACTCTTGCGGAAGGGATGTGTTTTTCAGCGATAATGCCTACCCCCCCCCCCCCCCCCCGCCCCCCCCCCCCCCACCCCCACCCTGTCGTGTAAAGGGTGGCAAACGCCTTAAATTAAAGGACATGTTGTTTTCCATGTGCCTTAGAAAGATGATGCACTGTCGGCAGTGGCTCAGTCTTACCGAAACTGAAGCGCCCGCAGTTTTTCATATTCCGAGATTGGTTGATATTTAGTCAACCAAGTATTGGCTTTTTCAAAAAGCTCACGGGTCTAGCTTCAACAGTTGCATGTGCCCTTATGACGCCTAGCACAATATGGTATATGTATCAAGATTCATTGACCTAACCTAAATGACCCCAGTTACTTTCCGAGTTTGGTTCTCTTCGATCTGTCAAATTTACCTCTGACGTGTACATAAATAATATGTGCCACGAACCTTGTTTCTTGATAGTAAATACGTGTTATCCTGTGTGTTTTTCAACATTTTGACTACAGCAGATCACTAGAAAGGGGAGTCCTGGGCTCCACTGTCCCTATTATGAGACGCTGGGCATAAATGGGCTAATAGTATACCCGAAAGAGGACGTAACTGGATAATAAAACATTCTACTCTATTCATTATCAGATGTCAACAGTTTGATTGTTATTTCCGCTTAAGCTGGATTCGGTGTAATTCCCGTATTTGATGTGTGACTAGCATAACTCCTATATATACACGACTAGCCAGGGCGACCCGCAATGATATAGAGTCACATGACTTGGATTACGAGTGTATTACGGAAAAGTACGAAGGCTGAATGAAGCTTATGAAATCGGCCATTACCAAAGTGTTACTTCCCTGTCAGATGGTGCACTCGGACTTTGTCAGGTGTTGCGCTTACAGACTGTGCGCTGTCAGACGTTCCAATGGCATGCAGATTATACCCTATCAGACATTATGTTGGCACATGGTATCTTGTCAGATGTTGCACTGGCATATTGTATTCTGTCAAATGTTGCACCGGTAGGTTGTACCATGTCAAATGTTGCGCTGGCTGATTGTACCATGTCAGATATTGTAGTGTACCATGTCAGATGTTGCGCTAGCTGATTGTACCATGGCAGGTGTTGCGCTGGCTGATTGTATCATGCCAGATGTTGCGCCGGCCGATTGTACCATGTCAGACATTGTACCATGTCAAATGTTGTACTGGTAGCGTCGAATAATTGTAGCATGTCAGATGCTGTGATACAAGATTGTATCCTGATAGGCTGATTGACTGAGAGTATACTGCCAGACGTACGTGCATTTCTAAACGCGTTGCAAAATAAATGATCCGCAAAAAGAAACAAACGTACTGTCTGTCATGTGCAACCAACGAAGACTCAAATCAGCCTCCGCATCCGCGCGGTCTGATCAGATCATTACGAAAACATGCCTATATAATTTGGACTCCCGTAAACCCATCTTTTATATAGTAAAACTGGGGTTGAGAGGGGTTTACATTATTTACATTATTATCGCCTAGGCGATTCTAACGAGTACCCACAATCTATGTTTTTGAGCAGAAATAAGAAAAAAACAAAACAAAAAAAAAAAAAAAAAAAAAAAAAACAACATCAGTTTGTTATCTGAAAATTTTCATTTTTTGGTGGTAAAATGTTCAGTATATTTGAATATTTGAATAGGCATGTTTTCGTAATGCTTAACTGTCCGCATGCAGAAACTTTGCATCCTTGGCTATCAAAAATGCGCCAAGTGAAGATTCTGATCAGACTGCGGGAATGCGCAGGCTGGTCTAAATCTTCGCAGGTCGTACATTTCCGAAGGTACGTTTTCTGACATTGTGTCTCAAATAATACGTTACTAGCTTGCCCATTTACATGCATAATATATGTCAAGCCCACTCTTTTAAAAAATATTTTGAATAAATATGATCCGAACGAAGACGGATTATAAAGAGCCCACCATATGAAGTATAATCGAACAGTACAGGATGCCGGTCACCAGCAGTGCTCGATTGTATCAGATGAAACCGTATATTATGCCATAATGCAATTCGACCAGTGTGGTCAGTTACAATTTTGACAGCTATAACAACGAAAAATATTGTGTGAAAAAAGACATTAGGATGTCCTAATAGTAACTAATATCTTCTCTAAAATGATACGGAGAAACAGAATATCTGCATGATATTAAATAAATGGATCGAAATAAAATTTAGGTAATAATTATACCTTAGAAAATTCGCATTATCTGAACACCTGTATTTTATATATGAAATTCCCACATATTTTCACACTGATTTAAGGGGACTGGAAACACTCGGTAGACTTTCCGCCTTTTTTCCAACGGACACTTCCTGTTTAATAGCCTTTCTTTAGTTTAAACATATTTTATTGCATCTAAACAAGCAATAGGGTCGGGCCACAAGTTCTTCCAACATTAGTTACGGCCCTCCCCTAACAGAACTTCATTACAGCAATATTCAGACACATGATAATGGCAAAGTAAACATGTAAGCACTACAAAAATACAAAAAGGTGATGGAATGAAAGGTATAATAATGTAAATAATATTCAAATCAAATAAATAATAAGATAATGGAATGGAATATCATAAGATGAATTGTCATACTGGCCTTAGTGAACAGCAGACTAATCGGTGAACCTTCTGGTGTCCTTGATAAAAGTTTGGACGGCTTTGAAAATAGTAACATTTTCTTCTGGTGTGAGATTTTCATTTCCAAACAAAAGTTTATTAACATTTAGTGGGGTGAAATTACTCGTTGATCGAAACAGTGCAATTCGTTCATTGATAAAGTGTGAGCATCTAAAGAAATAATGCTCTGCATCTTCAACTTCTTCAGAACAGCTGCATGTAGGACTTGGTGACAGATGATTAATATATAGATCATAAAATAAATTACTACAGTTGTTTCTAATTCTTGCATGTAGGACTGAGATGTATCTACTACCAACTTTGTAGTATGTTGGAACTATTGAATTATTTTGTGTTTTTTTCAACTGATACTTAAAGCTAGACAAAGACGGTGAATTACGTAATTCTATGTCAAGCGAATTCCATACCGAAATAGACGAAGGAATACATGATTTTCGGGAAATTTCTGTCCTGCAAAAGGGAACAGTAATATTGTTATTATTTCGTAAATTATAGGCATTTGTTTCTCCAACAAGCGGAGGAATTAAATCAGACACATATGAAGGAACAAGACCATTAACTGATTTATACATGAAGATAAGTTTCTGCTGCTTCCGTCTTTCGATAAGTGACACCCACCCACTCTCTTTGTAAAGGTTATCTAAGGAAACTGATCTTGTTAAGCCTGTAACAATGCGGGCAGCTTCATTCTGAAGTTTTTGGAGAGACTCCATGTCTCTTTCTGTGCAGCCGTCCCATACAACACAAGAATACTCGATGATGGGCTGTAAGTATGAAAGGTATATTTGGTTTAGAGCAACACGACTAAATGTATATTTGAGTTTCCTCATTATACCAATAACTTTAGAAGCACTTTCTTTACACCAGGTCCATTTTGTAAAGGGTTTTTGTTTTATACTCTTAAAGGGAAAAATTGCTCCCAAAGATAGCAAATTCTTTATATCCCCAGGCATACGTACATAATATGTCAAGGGGATACTTGGTTTATGTCTCTCTCTCTCTCTCTCTCTCTCTCTCTCTCTCTGTCAAGGGGATACTTGGTTTATGTCTCTCTCTCTCTCTCTCTCTCTCTCTCTCTCTCTCTCTCTCTCTCTGAGTCCTCTCTCTCTCTCTCTCTCTCTCTCTCTCTCTCTCTCTGAGTCAACTTTTTTTTCCGTGATACACTTCTGGAACTACTGCATCTAGAAGATTGAAAGTTGGTATAAATGTAAGATATGTTTTTATATTGTAGGCATCACGAAAAAAACGCCTATATAATTTTGACCCCCTTAAACCCCACTTTTATATAGTAAAACTGGGGTTTACAGGGGTATACATTATTTTTCTTATGCTGCTAAAAACATAGATTGTGGGTACTCGTTAGAACCGCCTCGCCGAGGCGGTTCTAATGAGTACCCACAATCTATGTTTTGAGCAGAAATATGAAAAATATCATAATTTTTTATCTGAGAATTTTCAGTTTTTTGGTGGTGACATTTTCAGTATATTTGAATAGGTGTGTTTTCGTAATAGAAAGAGAACGGGTCTGCTTCTGCTTCTGCTTATTCTTCCTTTCATTTGTTCGTTTTGTATACGTGGCCTAATATTAGGCCACTTTATCATTAGGAAAACACACCTATTCAAATATACAGAAAATTTCACATCCAAAAATTGATAATTTTCAGGTAAGAAACTCTGATATTTCTCGTATTTCTGCTCAAAACATAGATTGTGGGTACTCGTACTAACGAGTACCACAATCTATGTTTTTAAGCAGAAATAAGAAAATAATGTATACCCCTATAAGCCACAGTTTTACTTTATAAAAGTGGGGTTTAAGAGGGTGAAAATTATATAGGTATGTTTTCATGATGCTAGTTTGTTTTAGAGGAGACCCATTTTCAGAAAGGAAACAAATTTGACAGAATTGCCGCCCTAAAAAGTGTATCCATTCCTTTGAATACAGTTTATAAAGTTAACCTTAAGTTGGCAGATTACGAAATAGCAGAGAAAGATACCATACCGTAATTACTTAATATTCTGACACACCATATGTAGATACACCGCCTTATCACAAGGGGAGTAAATTCTTTCCTTTAGCGTAGATACATTTTCAGAACGAAGGAAAAACCAATTTAACAGATTTGCCTCCCCGAAGGTGTATCCATCATAACTCTTTTGAGACAAATAACACCAAATAACACCAAACCAAATAACACCAACCCCCTCCCCGCCACCAATAAAAAAAAAAATAATAAATAAAAAAAAATAAAAAAAAAAAAAATAAATAAAAAAATAAATAAAAAAATAAATAATGAAAAAAAACAAAAAAAAACGTTACCGTACTTACCCTCAATATTTAACCCATTTATACCAAATGGATTTTTCTACCTTAACTCTTTTGACCGATCCATTTCTAATAGAAGGGATGTTTAGTTTGTTTTATTAAGTACCATATTTTATAGAAATTCCTGTATGTAATGTCAAACAGTGTGGACCCTAATCAGACGCCACAGGGATGTTTGATCTGAGCCTACACTGTTTGTCAATGTCCCTTTTATGGGACGCTAGACGAAATGGGTTATCGAACTAGTAGTGGTGGGTCTAATAAATGCTAGTTGTATGATAAACTTAACTGATCCTGACCAAACTGATCTCTCAGTCGGAATCTACACTATTTGCTTGGGAATGTCTCTCCGGATATATAGGGCAAATTTGGTAATGTGTCCTCATGTTGCTTCCATAAAGTTCATGCGATATCATAAGAGTTCGATTTCGATTCACATAAAACAGGAAGGTGACCTTTCTTTTGCTCAGCATTATGTTAGTATTAGAACTAGTCAACCCGGTGTCGTTATAATGGGACGTGGGTGAAATAAAGGGACGTGATATTTCAGTGCGGCAGCACTCTAAAAGTGAAAATTTAGCTCCCTAGCACATCCTGACACCGTCACGATACGACTGAAAGATTGTTGAAAGTGATGTAAAACCAACATTAAACAAACAAGTGTTGTGATTCTTGTTTTGAGCAGTATATCTTTGTCCATTTCAGTTGGGCTGCCGGTGTTATACCTGTTTGTCTCTGCTGTACCGTTTGACAGAGGTTTCTTCTGTGAGGACACCAGTATAAGATATCCCTACAAACCCGACACAATATCAACACCTCTCCTCCTCATCCTTTGTTTTGGTGCTTCTTTTATAATTGTAAGTACATCCGACGTGATAAAAATCGCATGACAAATTTTATGAGCCGCAACGTCAGAAAACGTACCTGCTCACATGTGCACCCAACGAAAACTCTGATCAGCCTGCGCATCCGCGCAGTCTGGTCAGAGTCTTCGCTGTCCGCAGAAAGAAACTTTGAATAATTGGCTATCTGCTATGCGCTCAGTGAAGATTCTGATCACTGCGCGAATGCGCAGGCTGATCTGAATCGTCCATGGCCGCACATGTCGGAAGGGACGTTTTCATACGTAACGGCCCGTATATATTATTCATATAACAAGCAATATATCACTATCACTCGTTATCTCCTCCTCGTCTTGGGGTCTGATGCCTCTCTCATAATTGAAATTACATTCCATGTCTCAAAGATCAACTCTCTGATGTCATTGTATGTATGCTGTGGGACTGAAGGAATTTAATTATTCCTTATTTCTCATAAACAGACTCAATAAATCCAAGTCTGCAATTTTCTAATTTTGATTTGTTTGTCTTTTCAAAAGAATGGCTGCAGAACACCCTGTAATTGCAGCAGCTATAGTTAAGCGCTTGTTTGGAGGCCGTTAAACGTCACCCCGTACTTCGATATTATGCTGATACATGTATTATTACATTTATAGGTCCGTTGGGACTGTTGGGCTCATATATTGTGGGAACAGAATTCCGCCCAAAAGCATCTAGGAGTCGTGAGAGGTGTTGCATTATTCATATTTCCTCATGAATAGACTCGATAAAACTGTGTTTGTTTAATATTTTCTGATTTTGCATTTTCTTGGTTCTAACTTCAATGTAATTGTGACACTCACTGGGGGCATGACAAATGTTTGTGTAGGCGGCAAGAAATTGTTGATATTATTTATATTATAACATTTTCGATTGATCTGCCTTAGACATTATTTATCAAATGTTTTATTCCGCCTTTCAAGTAGAAAGATAACAAAACTAGTTTCAATAAAAACGACCTTAACACAAGCTAACAACAGAGGCCAAAACCGGTTTACGCATCACCGCAATCTGATCTTGTTCTGAGACGTTTGCTAGCGTTTAGCATGCTCAATAAAAACTGCCGCAGACGACATTTTGAAACAGTTTTCATTTTTGTTTCCAGAAAATAGGATTTGACATTTCCTAGTGAAATAACCCTGGCATAGATAGGAGACAATTTGCATGAAACGACAAATCCTATTTATTTGGAAAAATACGAAAAATATCATCAATTTTTGTCGTCTGCTGATTTGTCATTTGCCCATAGCGCTGTAAGTGCTGGTATTTCCTATATAACTTCCCATGTTTTTGCAGGGATTCAGCGAGGTCCTGATCAGATCGCTGGGAAAACGCAGTCTAGTCTGGTCTTCGTTGCTCGCATATACTTTAAGCTCCCTTTTTGCTTGATCTGTTATTGTTATAAAATTGTTATAAGCAATCAAGCTGATTTTTATGGTGTGTAAGTTTACATCGTTTTGATATGTGATGTTTCGTCTTTTGACTTCCCATTCTACATTTCCATTCCTCTTTTAAACCCTTTCGCTCCTGTTTTTGAAATCGGCTCATCCATCGCTGAATTTGGACAAATCCATTATTGCAAATAGGGGTTTAGTCAAAAATCAATAAAATAATGGCAACCGGTGTAGATCTTATGAGACGGCTCGTTGGTCTGCAGGGTTGAAAGGTTAACGCATATAAACAGAGATGCGTAAGAAAAGAAGTGCTAGAATAGCACTCCTCGTTTTATGCTATGGCGCAAAGAACATATCTTAAGTGGTTTGGTCACACTTTGTAAATTTTTCATCACGAAAACATGCCTATATAATATTGACCCCCTTAAACCCCACTTTTATATAGTAAAACTGGGGTTTACAGGGGTATACATTATTTTTCTTATTTCTGCCCAAAAACATAGATTGTGGGTACTCGTTAGAACCGCCTCGCCGAGGCGGTTCTAACGAGTACCCACAATCTATGTTTTGACCAGAAGTATGAGAAATATCCGAATTTTTATCTGAAAATTTTCATTTTTTGGTGGTTAAAATGTTCAGTATATTTGAATAGGCGTGTTTTCGTAATGTTCACTTCTTTTTTGTGCCAGGGAAATAGTTTCCTAGACTTCCTGTTGGTCTTCCTATAAGGGTATAGTGAACTTATTATTTTTTCCATAGAGGTCAATAGTAATTCCATCCTTTTTGGTGGTTAAAGATTCCTTTCAGGGGTGGCTGGGCTTCCAAATTTTGTTTTAATTCAAAGAACAGGCTTAGCACAGCAAAATGAATAAAAAAAAAAACACTGTCACCAGCATTTTCTGGGACTTTTTGGAGGCTGAATGTAGCAAGCCCTCAATTGACAGGTGTCAAAAATTGAAACTTTGCTTCTTTTGGCTCCAGATAACACAACTAGAAACAGTTATGTCTTTGAAACAATCAGGAAATTACACACAAACATTTTATTCTTCAAATTTGAATGATGAGTTTTAATTCATCTTTATCATTAACCAATCGCAGGTCGCCTTACACAAAATAACAACCCCGGGCTTCCCTACACTTTTTTACACCAATCAGCAATCCTGTCATAATTGGTTCACTGTGCCCATAACCCAGTCCCGTCAGAAAAGGGGTCTCCTTTCGAAAAATGGAAAAAAGAATTGGCACCCTTTTAGAATATACCTTTTTACAGGAGGAAGGCAAACACGAATTTGGTAGTTACCACCTCACCCAGTGAAAGTGTATCGGTTCCATTTAAAGATAAAGAGCACAGTGGCGCATGCCCATAACAGGCACGACTGTAACCAGATTAGGCGAATTTCATTGTTCATTTTCGAGGGCACGCCTAAACGCTTTTGCAAAGCGGGACAAATTTTTCAAAAAGCACATGGTATTCGAAGCCTAAAAAAAATGGAGGATACTCTAAAAGTAAAAGATCTTTTTCCTGCAAGAGGAGCTACGGTGCAAAGGCTGGCACTTATTTCCATGCCATAATTATTTCACTACGTGGTGAATCCATTCTTCTCCCTCCCCCCCCCTCCCCCCACACACACACACATCTTAAGGTGAATGGATACGTCTACTTTCCGCCAATTTCTTAAAGGATGGAATATATCTGACTTCCTGTTTAAACACATTTTATTGTTTGCTTTTCTGCATTCCAGCTTCCTTCTGGAAGGAGTCGTTTCTAAAATATTAACCGGAAGTACGAATGACTCCTGTATAAAATTGCGCATTTATTTATATATTATTTGATTCTGCGATTAACCACCGTTTAATCTTAGAATTCATTGGCGCAAAATTACTATAGCAAATTGTAGCAGTAATGCATGTCTATACCGCCCTATACTACTTAGCTGTATTCCAGTACCATGGTCGTTTACCTTTTGGCTAAAAAACGTAATAAATTAGACCTGGGTATAATTACTATCGGTCAAGTTAAGTTTAGAAGTTAAAGTTGGACTGATTTACACATGCCACCAGGGTCTTAGTTTACCGTAAACCTTGAATAATAGCCATGTTCGAAGGGAAAACAACACACACGTATTATCCCCGGAGCATATGAGCCGCGTCCAGCGAAAAGTGCCTTCGAGCATGCGCAAAATGCGCAGTTTCAGATCATCCTGCGCATGTGCAAAGTATCATCCGGGCTTTGCTCTTCATTTATACATTCTGTAGTATACAATGATTCTGTTAGCGGACACTGAAGATCCGGATGAGACTGCGCGGATGCGCAGACTGATCTTGGCCTTCGCTGTCGCATATGCCTGAAGACGTTTTCGCTCATATATACTGACCAGAAAATGCAAACCTTCAGAATCACGAAGAAATGATTAATGTTTTACTCTGTTGTGTTGCGATAAATTTTACCTATACGTGTTGGCTCACAGTTGAGGAATAAACAATCCAAATATACCCTCTCAAATATTTACCTTGAAATTAAATTTACGGCCAAAAATTGGTCTGACCTATGCAATTTCTATAGTAGAGTAATTTTTGGAATTTTTCTCAAAGAAAATATTTTTTACTTTTCTTTGCTAAATATGAATGTTCCACAATAATATGATGAAAATTTCAGGAAAAAAAAATGAACACGCGGAACTTGTTGAAAGTCTGCCTCTAAGTTACCTATTCTACTGATTTTTGCAAAATTTGCATTCATTTTTACTATGGGAAAAAGTGAAAATATTATATTTTTTTTTAAAAAACATCAATGACTAGAATTGTGCATTACATCGGTACTTACGGCAAATGGTTTTGCATCAAGTAATGACAAAGGTTTGCAAAATGACTTCTTCTGTGTAAAGCGCCTAGCAAAAAAAAAAAAAAAAAAAAAAAAAAAAAAAAAGAAGAAGACTTTCTTAAAGATGTCGATAGCATAGTTGATCAGTTTTACAACTGTATCTACAAGTGTTGTGTTTCTTTTTGGGTCACTATACATGAACAAACAGTAAAACTACAGACCAAGCAATGAAGTGACACGGTCTGATCAGGATATTTTCTGTATGTCGATGTATTCTACAGTATCCATTGAGTCAGACTGCGCAGGTACGGTACCTCTTAAGATCACGCATTCAGCGACAGTAACTCTGTCACAATCTGATTTCTCCTCCTTCTGGAAAGAAAAAGCTCTGCTCTTAAAGGAAAGAATTTGCTCCCCTTGGGGGCGAAGTCATTCCATTTAGAGCAGATCTATTTTCAAAAGGGGTTAGGTGCGCAGGAAAACAAATAGGTCACAAAAGTAGTCTCCATTGTCAAATTAGTGGAAAAAATTTATCCAGTCCCCTAAAACTAACAATTTGATGCGGATTTTAATGAGTCTGAGCCTGGCTGTCTAGCTTGTGGCTTTTCTATTCGAAAACAAAGTTGTTTTCAATAGTGGTCCACATTTGCGTCATTCCTTGCGGAAAGAGTAGGATAAAGCTTCATGTGATCATAAAAGGATATCAATGAAAGCAGAGCAAGGCATTCCAGTTTATAGGATTTCGGGTACACAGCATTAGGGCATCTGTCCAGTCTGATCAGAGTCTTCGCTGTCCGCATGAAGAAAGCTTGGAACCTTAGCTACCTATTGAGCGCACAGTGAGGACTGATCAGACTGGGCGGATATCCACTTGTATTCATTCCCCTTACCATTGATTAGTTGATTTGGAGTTTAACGGCCCAGTCATCACTATTAAGGTTATCCCGAGCCGATCAGTTTACCAACTACACTTTTCCTGGGCATGCGTATTCCTCTAAGCGGTTAACCTGTAATTGTGCATGGATAAGAGACTTCTTTTTTATTGAGTCAGTGGAACTTTATGCCAATTAACCTGGGCCCAGTTGTTCAAAGCGTCGTTAGCTTAACGAGCTCTTTAAGGGTCATTTCGTTAACTGTTTTAGCGGATTCAATACACAATATTCTGATATTTTTTTGCTGAAAAAATGTGAGTAGCTTTTGCACTGCAAAAGCTACTCACATTTTTTCAGCAAAAAATTTCAGCATATTTGCGTATCACTCGATGTAAGTTTTAACGAATCGTTAACTAATGACGTCGTTAGCTTTGAACAACTGGGCCCTGACATATAGTAATACATAACTTTGCAGACTGCAGTGCTGCCATATGAAGAGTCTCAATTAAGTCGAGTCTCTGATTTTCTTTCTTTTCTGTGTACTTTGTTTCAAAGGCAACCATTTGATTGTATTAATAATTTCAGGTTTTTACGGTAGAGTTATTGAACTGTGTTGATCGTCGGCGCCGACACAGCTGTTGTGGGACTACCGATCTGTTCTACTGTATAAAAGGCTATGCCGTGTTTTTTGTCGGCTTTGTGATTGACCAATTGTTTACGGAGGCCATTAAAAATGAAGTCGGTCGACTACGGCCGAACTTTATCGATGTGTGCAGACCAGTTTACAACATCACCAGATGTACTGAAGGGTAAGAAATTAAGGGATCTGATTTGATCTAATCTGGTCAACACCTTTTGCTCTGTCTTGTCCGTCAAATATATATATATATATATATATATATATATATAAGAACAATTAATTTAACGATTTTGTTAACGTCGCGATGTTTTGAACAACTTGGTCTTGGTTGCGGCTAAAGTTAGGTTGGGCACATTTCGAATACACAGCATTAGGGTCAGCATGCAACTTCAGAAAAGGGTTCTTATATCATATATATGTATAAAAGCAGCAATTGAAACAGCGAAGACCCAGATCAGTCTGTATATAGTATTTACAAAAATATAATCACCTGACAAACAGCTCCAAACATACTCCTCAGGTTTTATGTTTAAACATGATTAGCTTTAGGGAATTTTTAGATTACGTCAAGTGGAATCTGTTTTCAAACCTTTTTACTGAGTGTTTTCAGGTATTTTTCAGAACTTTCACAAAGTTTCTAGTCCGACTCCTTCAGTTCTGAAGCCATTATTAACGGAAATGAATACGCTCTCAAAAGAAGCAGCTTTGTGAAAATTATTTTGCTTCCCCATCACGAAAACATGCCTATATAATTTTGACCCCCTTAAACTCCACTTTTATATAGTAAAACTGGGGTTTACAGGGGTAAACATTATTTTTCTTATTTCTGCTCAAAACCATAGATTGTGGGTACTCGTTAGAACCGCCTCGCCGAGGCGATTCTAACGAGCACCTACAATCTATGTTTTGAGCAGAAATGTGAAAAATATCAGAGTTTTTATCCGAAAATGTTCTGTTTTTGGAGGTGAAATGTTCTACATATTTGCATAGGCGTGTGTTCCTAATGTTTTGTAAATAAGAGTCAGCGCACGACAAAACCTACAATAATACCGGTGTGACCAAAAAAAAAAAACTCAGTCAGCCTGTACATCCACCCAGTATGGCAAGGCTTCTCGTTTTCCCTCTGAATAGCCTGGAGGCTGTAGAATGCACATGCGAAAATGTACAGGCTGATCTGAGTCTTCGCTGGTCGCACAAGTCATATTGTAAGTTATGTCATGCGCTTGCTCATAAGTCTTTTCTAAAAGGAAAGAATTAGTTCCCCTAGAAGCAAATAGGGGAACAAAATCTTATCTTTTAGAATATATAACCCATTTTTACTTGTGGATTGGTGTGCGGGGAAGCAAACAGGAAGTAACAAAAATTGTCACTCTTGTAAAATGGCAGAACATCTACCAAGTGTACCCAGTCCCCTTAAAAACATAAGTATGGTCAATAGTCTAATTTTCTGACTTGTTTCTCTGTTCAAATTCAGACAACAAATTGACGGTATTTGTCTTATTTTTCAAGAAAAACAGGCTTTTGACAGATCATGCATTTTGTCTTCTAAAGAAACAATTTGCATAACTATCAAAGCCTTTTTTTCTAGGAAAATGAGCAAATATTTCAAAATGTCGTCTGCTGAGTGTTTTTACCAGCATGCTAAGCGCTGAAGACAGGGGCGTTTTATACGTATGTTTTAACGTGTACATTGTACATGTATATTGCTTCATTTCAGGAATGTATATATTACCGACTACAGATGTACGAGTGATATACACGACGCCACTGACGTCAGACAGAGTCGCCAGTCGTTCCCGTCTGGTCATGCATCATTTTCAATGTATATGGCAGCTTATTTTTGTGTAAGCGACGTTTCTGCTATTTGCCATTTGATCTGTTAAGCGTGTTTCTGTCATCAACGCTTAGCACTCTGGATAAAAATTTCAGCAGACGGCATATTGAATTTGTTTTCTATTTCTTTCCAGAAAACAGGTTTTGAAATTTCATGCAAATTCATTACGAAAACATATCTATTCAAATATACATCTAAATCCTATATCTTTTACCATCAAAAAAAGAAAATTTTCCGATAAAAAATTCTGATATTTTACATAATTCTGCTCAAAACATAGATTGAGGGTACTCGTTAGAACCGCCTCGTCGAGGCGGTTCTAACGAGTACCCACAATCTATGGTTTAGAGCAGAAATAAGAAAATTAATGTATACTCTAGTACACCCCAGTTTTACTGTATAAAAGTGGGGTTTAAGGGGGTCACAATTATTATAGGCATGTTTTCGTGATGCTGACAGTTTTACCCAGAGTGCTGAGCGATAAACAAGAAGGACAGACACACTAGAATGTGCCAGCTTAGAATTTTATCTTAGTGGATAATCAAACAGGAAAATAAGAAAAATATTTAGTCACTGGAGACTGGTGCCAGTCTAATTTAACGGCTCCACCTAAACCGTTGTAGTAATTTGAAACTTTTTTTTTTATAGAAAAGATGTTTAAAATATCTAAACTGATTCCAGATGGTCGTTCTGTTTGATTGCATGACAATCGTTATGTACCATAATAACCCTAGGTATTGGGACAAACAGGCCCGAGCAAGAAATGTACCCAGAGGCAACATGACGTCCACACAAAGTCGAATTAATGCCAATGCAATGTCATGACTCTAACACGACGTCGCATTAAAAGAAGATATTTATTCATCAATCATGGACCATTATACATGGTATACAATCACATAGTACATATGTTATCAGACAAAAACCAAAAACAAACCATTAATGACGATGAAACCACAGTCATGGCGTTTGTAAAAAAAATCGCAGTAACGTCGATGCAACGTCATGACGTTGGATACACGTCCTGTGCCCGCTGGGTAGACACTGTTTGCCACTCATGCAGAAGGTTTTTAAGAATGATCACCTTGTAGTAAAATGGACTTTCTAAAATGTTTGGATAAGTTTGGTGAGCAGTTAAGGTGTCTCAGTATTTAGGGTATAAAGGGTATGTTAAAATGATTGGATGACATTTTCTTCATAACAAATGAAGCGATTGATACAAATGCCACTTTGATGCTTCTTGGGCGATCCTCTATCAAGGTTATGTATTAATGTCCATCTGTCGTTTTGATTGTTTGGCATCGAAATCCTATTTTAAAATAGTATATCTTGAAACAACATTTTCGAAACCAAAATGACATACAGTCAAACCTCAATAGCTCGAACACCGATGGCTCGTTTACCATGGCTAATTCGAACTCGTTTTTAAGTCCCTACGAAATTCTTCTGATAGTTCAAGAAAACAAATATTTAAGGAAATTTTCGTATTTATCATGAAATTGTATGTTGTGCGTACTCATTAGAATCGCCTCATCGAGGCGATTCTAATGAGTACATTCAACATACAATTATTGTGTAGAAAATCGAAAAAGATTTCCCTACGTTATCACTATTTGCTTACCGACCTGCCACCGTGATGAACCCTCAGTGGCTCGAACTACCCATGTCTCGAACAGTTTTCCATGGTCCCAAAGATGTTCGAGCCATTGAGGTTCGACTGTGTTGATCTTTCTGTGAATCGCAGGCAAGTTCATTAATTTTATGCCAGTCGGCCTTCTTAGTTTGTTGCCATGGTAACCGCAATGTTCCCTAGCCTCATAACAGAAAATTAGTTAAAATAAACGGATGCTTCATGAAATTCGAAATTATAACAAGCCTGTCATTGAAGATCTATATAGTTTGACAAACAAACTTGATATCCGAGTTAGCATTCTACTTAAATCGATATCGGACCGTAATCGGCCCGACGAATCCTGTCCGGCCGATAACGGTCCGATTTAGATTTAAGTAGAATGCTAACTGGGATAGCAGTATATAAACGCTTAGCAACAACAGTGGCAGCTGAGTTCCAATTGATAGGACGATTTGATTCACTGACCTGAATATGCAGACTGCCCACTGACCTCAGTGCAAGGTTTATAATGAGAATTTAGATTGGAACAAAGGCAAAATGTGGACAGCGCCGAAATGTTGTTGAGCTGAACTCGTTATCAGTAAATGAAGCTTCAGCAAACAGGCTGGTCTGTGTATTTTCTTTTGTAATATAAGCTAAGATCCCGGTTTGTGTGAGACAGCCTATTTAAGAAATGGATCAGCTCTGGCAGTGATTTGTTGAATAATAAATCAAGTTTGGAGGTCAGTTGTAAAGCAGATCCAATCGCTAGCGCGTAGCTCGACTGATCTATCCACTTATAACCGGTCTGACGAAATATGAAATCGAGCACTGAAGCTGATATGTTTCTATAATCGACAAAATGTTTCTTTCTGATTCTCCCAGCCCCGCGCCATTGTTGGAAGGAATCCTGCCAACACTTCTGACTGTAACACATGCATTTACCTGTGTTTTATTTTTCACGTATCTGATGCTAGGAAAAACGACATTACATCGTTTACGTCAAAGAAACGACGAATAACATCGTTTATAATCCATCTCAACATGCTTACACTTATTTAGCGCAATTTGATTGGTAAAAAGCAATGCGAAAATGATATTTATACTTCGATAAATCCATTGAGCAGGAATTTCGGAAATATTTTCTAAAAGCCATTTTACCCATATTTTCAACGTAAACATGACCTATAATTGGAGAGCTAAAAATGAGTTTTATTGTGGAATGTGTCGATGTGTAAACGCCGGCGACTCACTCCCACGAAAACGCGCCTATTCAAATATATTGAGAATTTTATCACCAAGAAATGAAAACTTTCAGATGAAAAATATTGGCAGTTTTCTTATTTCTGCTCAAAAGCATATTTTGTGTATACTTGTTAGAACCGCATCGCCGAAGCGGTTCTAACGAGTACCCACAATCTATGCTTTTGACGAGAAATAAAAAAAATAATGTATAGCCCTGTAAACCCCAGTTTTTCCTATATAAAAGTGGAGTTGAAGGGTGTCAAAACTATATATGCGCGTTTTCGTGATGTAAAGCCTTTCGGACTTGTTTAATTCAGTTTGTGAGTGATAAGCCGGCGTTTACACATCGATAAAATCCACATAAAATTAAATTCTTTCCTCTAGAAATGTCATATTTGGCGACTCTTTGCGTCCCACTCTTCCGGCCAGTGACTTTGTTGAAGAATAGGCACTGTGTTATATTTGAATTTTTGTTTCAGTTATACATAGAAATGAGACTGGATATTACCTATTCAAGAATTCTAAAACCAATGTTACAAATGGTTCTGTTATTTTTATCAACACTTTGTGGAATAAGCCGGGTTCAAGACCATAAACATCATGCCTCTGACGTCATAGCTGGATTGCTGCTTGGTATACTTGTTGCTGTTGCACTGGTAGGCTTACCTTTCTGGTTTTGTCATTGATTGCGATTTGACTTTCACTTAGAACAAAATATTTCTAGTCAGTCCTTACAGCGCTAAGCAGAATTGTAGCAGATGGCATTCTATATATTATTATCATTTTTCAGAGAAAACAAGACTAAGCATTTCATGTGAATCGTCTGCTAAAAATGCCGTCTGCTACAATTTTGATTGCACTTGAAGGGTTGAGAATCGCTTTATTTGTTTCATAAACAATGATAAACGGGCTCTTACACGGTATAGGAAATTTACATTGGTTTCTGCCCACGCTTGGAATTGGAAGAAATTCTGCACAATGGTTGCCTAGGGTATAACACTGATGATTATGAGGCATTGGCTTTTAAATGTAGTTCCATTGTTAATTTATGGTGTTTTGTACGCGGCCACTACCAAATCAGGGGGTGCCCAAATATTAACCTTCGTACAGTAAACAGGATTTCATTTTTCAGATGCTTGAATGTTTTATTAATTAAGGCCATCATTAGTACATGTTTTGATACTATGTATGGCTTCATGTACTTAGCAATAGTGTTGGAGCAATAACGTAAGATGAACGGTAGCCCCATATTTCAGCAGCAGGTTATGTATTCATCCAGATATAATCTGCAATTTTACCAAGTTCCGATTCTTGTCAAGACACCATTTCAGCATAAAAAATTTTCATATGTATTAGGAATAAACACATGAAATTTCATAAAAAATGAAGACCGGTAACATGTTGTTTGAACAGCCTGAATACTTATAGTCCTGAGTCGGCAAAATATGAAATACCCAATACTCATGTATAAGTAGTAGTTACGTGTAAAGTCAACTTATCAATAGCTTTCAATTTGGATTACCATGATATAGTATGATTTGTATAAGAAGTTGATACCATAATTGTACATATTCATTTATAACCAGTTGACTGAATTGCACCTTGTTGAACACCATGTCCAAGAAAAAAAAAAAAAAAAAAAAAAAAAAAAAAAAAAAAACTTTTCGTTTACATGATCTGGACCATGCAGACACTAAGTCCAAGTTCTCTGTATTTGTATATTGTCAAAACCACAGCAGAAGATTTCACAGCTGGTACAAAACACACATGAAGAAAAAAAACACTACAGCTTAAATACAATCAGTAATGAACAACCAAAATCTGTGTCACATGGACACATGCACGCTTAGTACTGTTTCTTTAGGTAAGATCTATGCACTTGCTGACCAAATACTTAAGTACTCTTTCTAAAATGAAAGAATAACTTTTCAGAAATATGATCAGCGAAGAACAACAAAGTAAGAGCAGTTGGTATTAAGAAGAATGAAATTATATTCAGCTAAAATATTCAATGCAAGAAAAAAATTAAGTATAAGAACTAAAACAAAACTTGAATACTAAAAGCCTCCTTTCAAAATGTATTACAACACAAAAAAACAGAGACAAGGAGAAAATAGAATTAATTAAATACCATAGAACTGCCAGCAACCAAATGAATGAAAACTGTTCAAAAACTCTTCAATACATCCTTTCGATTCACATTAAAACCACACAAGTTAGCTGTTTTAAACTCCTGTGTTAATTAACATATGGCGGAGTTTCAAACTAGTATGGAAGTCCTTAGGCAAATGACTTAAAATATGAATGTCATACAACCTTTGGAAAAATCTTAAAGCTTTAACATGAAGAACTACAGAACACCAATTTGTTGTTTAAGTCAAACTATGTGCACTAGAATAGAACTTATGCAAACAGAAACAATTTCATATATGCTTACTGTAAGGAAGAAAGGATAGATCTGCTCTTTTGATAGCAAAAGTTAAGACCACATAAACAGTAGTTGTTCTGTGCTGCTGTCATCAAAGATAACTGTTGAAACAAAGAGAAAAACTCCAGTGTCAGTGTCAATTCGATCGCAGGAAATACCGATGAAGTGACACATTTGAACATGTTTACAGGACAAGAAATCCAGTGTTCATAACTCAAAGTACAATATAGGCTTGCAAGCAAGCTATAGATATATCAGAAGTTGTCTATAGGTATTATTTTCTTTTTAAGCGTTCTTAGTTTGGTTCGAGTTCACCAGTCCAGAAACAAATCTCCAAAAAATCCTAAAATCTGTTGATAGGGATGCAAATCCTTCTTCAAAACAAACAAACAAACAAACAAGCAACAACTACTTGCAATAGTACGTTTGCACATCTTCTTAATATGACAATGGAGATTACGGATCTCCCTGTTTTATGCCTATTTTTGTAATGGTGAGAATGGATACCCCTGTTTTACACCTATTTTAGTTTTATGCCTTTTAGGAAGTAATTATACAAAATGCTCAATGATTTGCTGACATGAATTAAAACGTAAGATTTTGTTAAGCCTAATTTGTTAATTAAAATTTCTTTTAATTTGTTATGCTGTCTACATTTGTAATAGTTGGTTAGTCTGAGTCCATATAAATCAAAGGCAAGTAACAGAAAGTCATGAAAATTTAATGGGTAGCTCAAGAATTATTCATTCTGAGTTGTCTAAACTCTCTTTGATTTGTTAAGTGTTAGAAGTGTTTGATAACACTGCCTTTCTCTACTGTTTTTTATCAATATAACAAAATAGTCAATTTTGTAAAAATCGACCTATATCCATTCAAGGCCTAAAATGACAATGTTACCGATTTTGATTTTTTATGAAATTTAGCACAGCTATAGAGGATATATGTAGCAAATTTTGCTGGTAGTATGAAATCTTGACAAAGACTACAACATATTAATTTTGAAAGTTTAATTTTGATATTTTTATTTCATTTTTTGGCAAAAAATTAAGTTTTTTTTATAACCAATTTATCAGAAAATGTTAACTTTAATTAAAAATAAATGTTTTGTGGTACCAATAGAATTACTATGGTGTTCACCATTCAGCACAGTGCAAAAATCTTAAAACTAAATTAAACTTAAGATGTATGATATACTTATTTGGAGACAGGTATCAGCTCATAGGGGGAGTGAGTCATGGTTGCGTCCTGAGTCCAACATTTTATTATATAATTTAATAAGCACATTTTCATAGGTTGCATATGCCTAGTTATTATTATACAAAGTTTCAGAAAAATCCATGCGTGGGCAGAAATGAAAGATGCCCTTTCTAAATTTGTCGATTTTTAAACTTGACCATCTTTAATATATAACACATATATTGAAAAACTAAGATTTGAAAAAGAACATTTTGCTTTTTACATAAAAAGTAATATTTAACAATGAACTCAGTAGCAGATTTTTTTTCTTTTTAACTGAAGAAACAAATAGCAATTTATTTTCTTTAACTTCAAACACCTTTTTGCATATATGAGCCGGGACACAGTATTTTCTAGACGATCGCATGTGCGCCCAGCGAATACTCAGATGAGCCTGTGCATTCCGTGCAGTCTGATCAGAGTCATCGCAGGGCTCTCTATGTGTAGCCAAGGATCCAAGAGTCTTCAGACAGACAGACAGACAGACAGACAGACAAGACTGAGATAACTGAGCCTTCGCTGGGCGCACATACAGTCTTGTAGGAAATGTTATGCACCAGCTCATATTAAAATTTCAAACCTTCTTTTAAACAATTAACCCATTTATGCCAAGTAGACTCTGTAAAATCCCTTTGGACTCTTTTAACTGTTCTCTTTCTGAACACGAGATGCCCTGCCTTAGCAAACAGTGTAGATCAGAGTTGGCTTCTGAAGAAGCCAACTGATCTGGATCTGCACTGTTTGTCATTAAATATGTGAATTTCTATCAAAAACCCGGATCAAGTAAACTGATTGACTGGAAATTAAAAGCGGGCGTGGCATCCAAATTTATTCAGCAAGGCAAGGGTTAAGGTTGTTTGATTGTTTATTATTATTATCATTACTATGTTTATAGAAATTCTATATTTAATGCAAACAGTGTAGACCCTGATCAGACGCCGCGTTCTGCGGCGTCTGATCT
The DNA here is from genome assembly GCA_964016985.1 of Anodontia alba. Lineage (NCBI taxonomy): Eukaryota > Metazoa > Mollusca > Bivalvia > Lucinida > Lucinidae > Anodontia > Anodontia alba. The sequence continues at coordinate 107,058,885 of OZ024825.1, read as the reverse complement.
GGGTCTACAGTGTTTGCCAATGTCCCTTTTATGGGACAGCAGGCGTGAGTTAATACAAGCTAGATACATGTAACTCTAATAAGACCCGACTTCGTCAACTTTTCTAATGCTTAACAAATACATATAGTATCTGCTGATCATTATTTCGGTGTTCTTTGGCGTTGAGATTTCAGCACATATACACTATATATAAAAGATCTTTTCCATGTTGTGTCACATTCTTATTACAGTCAACCTTCTTTACAGAGACACGCGATACAACGACAAAATTCGTTATAATGATAATTTGACTGGCACGAAACCTTCGCTCAGGAGGTGACAATTAATTAGTTTCGGTTATGCAAGAATATAGTATTCATGAAACATATATCACACACACACACACACATATATATATATATATATATATATATATATATATATATATATATATATATGTGCGAGGAAATGAGAATAAAACAAGTCTTTTTCTTACATATTATTCTATTGCGTTTAAGAATTCTTTACAAAAGCGAATACGTTTGAATGGCAATATTTTTGAAAACAAATGCTGTCGGTGTAACGAGGGTCATTTGTATATGGTATTGTTAATATAAACATGGAAGATCCGGTGTACAAATTCACTGTTTTTTGTAAGTAAAGTACAAAATCCTTTACCAATGGACCAATGGACTGGGTGCTTGCTTTTCACATAAACTGATTTCCCAGCACTAGTTATGGAAATGTGATATGCAATAATTCCACAGGTACAATGTATTCCTTATTTCTATTTCAGCATTACACAATCGGATTAAAAGTTCTGAAGGTTAAACGAGTGACGTTTGACAGAAAGAGTTCTCTTCCTACTACACTAGCAACTATTCGCACGAGACCATCTAATTGTGTATGTCAGTTGTCTCCTGAATCTCAAACACCTCTCCCCCTACTGGAGAATGAATATACGAACGGTTTCCTTCCTGGTACGAACAATGATGAGAACATGGTTGATAACAACCGGAGGGTGTCTGCACCATAAACTTAATGTCAGGAAAAATGTGTTTGCACCGTAATCTTAATGACAGATACATGTACAAAGTGTTTACACCGTAAACATACTGGTAGACACAACGTGTTTGCTTCGTAAACTTAGTGGTAGACAGAACATGTCTGCACCGTAAATTTAATGGAAGATAGAATATATCTGCACAGTAAACTTGCGGCAGAGAGAATCTCTCTGCACCGTAATTAATGACTTACATAAGGTGTTTGCACCGTAAACTGCGTGCAGACAGAACGTGTCTGCACCGTAAACTTAATGACAGACACAAGGTGTTTGCATCAAAATTTAGTGCCAGACAGCAGTGATGCATGTTTTTGGAAATGCATTACCTCAAACCCTAATACATGTATCGCAAACTACTTCTTAAATCAAAGTAAAAAAGTCAATATTGATTCAGTCTGCTATGCAGTCGACTCTCGTTATCTCGACTTCGCTTATCTCGAATAACCGCTTATCTCGAAGTGTAAATCTGGTCCCTGTTTAAACACGAAAATCTCATAACTGTTAACAAAATATTGTGAAAAAGAAGAGAAATTGCTCCTAATTTCTCCTCTTTTGCACAATATTTTCAATATATCTATAATTTCAAGAGTCCGATTACATAATTATTCAGTGTGGTTAAATGTGGTTGTTTGATTTATTTTTTCCTCAATTCTGCAAATCTGATATGTCGAGGTACGAATATCTAGAAGTATTTCAGAGAGTCCCTCGGACTTCGAGATAACGAGAGTCAACTATATTTCCCATAAATGACGACTCCTTTTATCTCTAACTAGTCTTATCTTATACCGAAACATTCTTGTCTCTTGGAGTTTTGTATAATGGGAGTCGACTGTACATCAGATTCCCTTAGGAATGAGAGGAGGTACCTTCGGGACATATCAGAACAGCGAAGACTCAGGTTAGTCTTTGCTGTTACAATCCAATATGTAACAATGGTGAAATACTTGTAACATTGTTACATTTTGCGTTGTTGTTACATTTTGGTTGTACCACTGGGCACCAGTACCAACTTATCAACGCCTTTGCTAATCGACAAATTATCATTATCAATATTCTATACATCACGAAAACATGTCTATATAATGCTGACCCCCTTAAACCCCACTTTTAAAAATGTAAATAGTAAGACTGGGGTTTACAGGGGTATACATTATTTTACTTATTTCTGCTCAAAAACATAGATTGTGGCTACTCGTTAGAACCGCCTCGACGAGGTGGTACTAACCAGTACCCAAATTTTATGTTTTGAGCAGAAATATGAAAAATATCCGAATTTTTATCTGATTTTTTTTTTCATTTTTTGGTGGTAAAATTTTCAGTATATTTCAATAGGCATGTTTTCGTAATGCTTCTGTAAGCGGACAGCGAAGGACCTGATCAGACTGCGCTGTCCGCCCATGCCCCGAAGATGCATTTTGCCATGACATATCCCAATTATATGAAGTGCAAAGACCCTATCCAGCAGTCTGAAAATAATCTCTTTTTTTTTAGCTTAATTAACACATTTATGCTGGGTGAACTCTTCTGTCTTAAATCATTGGACCATTCCATTTCCAATAGAAGGGGTGTCCGGTTGTTTTTATCATTGCCATGTTCTATAGAAATTCCTGTATTTAATGGAAAGTCGTGTCCATGTAAAATAAATGTGTAAATTGAATATTGTGAAGAACAATAATACAGTGATGCTTTCTTGTGTCATATAAACATAAAAAAAGTACCATAAGAATTATTTTATGCAGCAATTATCTTAATTTCTCACGTCAACATTTGCGTCAGACATATTAAAGGCGACAAATATATGAAAGCAATCTTTGATGGGTAAGGAACTCACTTGGTAAGTTCTCCGCTATTTTCAAGGTAGTCAGTTATTGTGGCTTACTGTTTGCTTTCCTGCACACCAAGCCCCTGACAAAAAAAATGGAGCTATACAAAAAAGAAAGAATTTGCTCTGACTGGGTGCAAACCCTTTTCTTTTTAAATAACACCTTTTTTCAGAATGGAGAAAAAAATGGGAGCTATCTCCCTTGTAAATGTATTCATACACTTTTAGATAACTTACGGGTGATCCACAAGTTCCTTCGGGGCCTGATAGTCCTCTCTCACCGGCTGGGCCCTGATAACGGAAAAGTATAACGAATTGTACTGTGCCAGGCCATAGAAAAATAATAAAATATCATTAGTTGAAAACCACATTTAACCTAAATATTCTGACGACAAAAAGCTGCTGAATGCGTGTCAATCATTGAAGATCCTGATGAGACGCCGTGTCTGCGGCGTCTGATCTGGGTCTACACTGTTTGCCGATGTTCCTTTTTATGGGACGCTGGGCATTAATGGGTTAATATCACTTTTACCCTAATAACAGGGACACCTTAATTTCTTACCATGCTTGTTCTAAAATTTGAACATGCCATTTTACTACCTCTTGATGTTTAAAAAAACTGCTGTATGGTAAACAGCATTACGAAAACACGCCTATTCAAATATATCGAAAATTTCACCACCAAAAAAATAAAAAAAAATCAGATAAAAAATTCATATATGTTTCATATTTCTGCTCAAAACATAGGCATGCTTGCGTGATGGTTTCGATCCTGAGCGGCATCTGATCGAGACGTCGCCTTGCGTTTGATCAGGGTCTACATTTTACTCATGACTGCCTGTTCGAATACTTAGGATAAATTGATACAAAAAGCCAGGTACAAATTTTGTGAATACCAAAGATTTTGAACAGTTTTGACTGCATGGTTTTGTCTAAGTATCCGACGCATCTCTGTGTTAGCTTGCGAGTACCATACCGTACTTTTGTGAAATGTTTGCTTTGCTTTCGACATATTTCAGAAGTCGTCTTTTGCTTGGCGTTTTACACGAAGTAAATGCAATGTTTTGTCATGCTTTAATGCAAAAGCGTTTGTCGAACCTTACCTGTGCAAGTAACATTTCATTCTGTTCGTTGGTTTAAGAATTGAATAGTTGCACTTTTCCCAAGGTAGTTATGGCTGCAAATCATGTAGAAATTGGTAAGGTAGGTAAATTTGAGGCAGAGTTTCAACAAATTTCGTTTGTTCAATTATTTTGAAATTTTCACAATATTGTTGTGAATCAGCAGTAATTAGAAATCATGAAAGAAAATGAAAGTTTTTCTTAGATACAAATTGAAAACAAAAACACATTTCTATAGAAACTGCATAGGTCAGACCAATTTTGGCCTTAAATTCAAGTTTTGGGTAAAATATTAGAGAACAAAACACAGAAAGAGAAAAGGCAAAAGCTTTCGGATATGGACATTCAAAACAAATAATTTACATTTAAGATAAAACGGTAAGCCAAAAAGTCTTTCCGAGTGACATTGAAAGCACTGTTATTGTAATGCGCTATTTATTATAACTGAAAAAAGGGTCGATGCACGCCTATGTTAGCTTGTGAATTCAAAAGCGTACACTAGTGAAATGTCTAATTTATTTTAATGTGCTACTTGGTGCAACTTAAAATGTGTTTGTGACTTGTGAAATTGTTTAACAGTTGTTATTTATTCAGCAGTGATAAATATTGATAATTTTTGTAACTGTTTATTGTTGTTTTCTTTATGTACCCAAATGATACAAGAACTGTTGATAAAAGTGTATAAAGAAGGCCGGTATTAGTAATATTGCGCCAATGACAAAAAAACTATTGATAAAAGTATGTAAAGCAGTATTTGTGATATTGCGCCAAAGATACAAGCTATATTGTTCCAAATCATACAAGAATTGTTGATAAATGTGTGTACAGAAGGCCAGTATTAGTAATATTGCGCCAAATGATACAAAAACTATTAATCAAAGTGTGTAAAGAAGGGCACTATTAGTGATATTGCGCCAAATGATACAAGAACTGTAGTTAAAAGTCTGAAAGAAGGCCATTATTAGTTGATCCATGTAATACTATTTCTATTTTTTTATTCGTACAATATTTTAAAGAGGATACCCATTTATCTTCAAAAGCTAGTCTACCTTGCGGCCCTCTAAAACATACTAATATAAAATACATACAATTATATACATCAAAATGACACAGCATTGTAAATATAAAATAAGGACATAGCATACATCAGAGGAATGTGATTGACGAACATTTATTGGATTTTGTGGAGTATTGAGCAGTTCATGACTTGTGGTTATAAATGGCAGTATTAATTTGGAACAATGGCAGGGAATAAAAAAGGGGAAAAAAAGGTGACAAATGTGGTAACAAAAATGGCGTTGATCGGCAGCCCGGCAAGAAAACAAAACGAGCTAGCAGTAATGAAGATTCGATCGTCTCAGGAAGTAAAAGTGAAAGCGAAGGTGACAATTAGGTAACATCTGAAAGCTTTGTAAAAATGAGACAGTTCTTGCACAATTCTATGACTACTGCCATCACAAATCAACAGTCATTGACTTTGTGACTCGATAATTTTAAGAAGAGAGTCTCCAATCTCGAATCCAGTGTTAAAAATTCGTTTGCTTCCCTTGAGAAAGACGTTGATGACCTGAAAAAGGACAATACTCAGTTAAAGAAAGATAGTAAGAGGGTCGAAAAAGCATTGAAAGCTGCAGAGGCCAATCTCAGAAATCTGATAGAGCAGCATAATCAACTCGAGCGTTTATAACGACGAATTCATTACGAAAACATGCCTATTCAAATATATAGAAGATTTCTCCTCCAAAAACTGAAAATTTTCAGCTAAAAATCACTGATAGTTTTCATATTTCTGCTCAAAGCATTGATTGTGGGTACTCGTTAGAACCGCCTCGGCGAGGCGGTTCTAACGAGTACCCACAATCTATGTTTTTTAGCAATATAAGAAAAATAATGTATATCCCTGTAAACCCCAGTTTTACTATATAAAAGTGAGGTTTAAGGGGGTCAAATTTATATAGGCATGTTTTCGTGATGAATGTGCGTTTGGTGGGGTACGAGGAGGCGTCAAATGAATCGATGATATCACCGACTCTGACCTGAAGACAAAGCGGGCGCTGCGGTCCGTTATCGATCAAGCTCGAGCAAATGGCAAATGGCAAAGAGGTCAAATTCCGTACACTGCACAAATCCGGTCACATGGCAAAGTCTTATAACAACGAATATGATGCATCCCGTGTGCTCTTGTAAGATTTCCTCTGAACAAAGTTCTCTTAGTATATCATTAATATGTTGCGTCCCGTGTGGTCTTGTACGATTTCCTCTAAACAAAATTCTGTTAGTATAGCATTAATATGTTGCGTCCCGTGTGCTATTGTACGATTTCCTCTAAACAAAGTTCTATCAATATTGCATTAACCCTTGTCATGCTGAATAAATTAAGATGCCACGCCCACTTCTAGCCAATCAGATTACTTGATCCGGGTTTTTGATAGAAATTCACATATTTAATGACAAACAGTGCAGATCCAGATCAGTTGGCTTCTTCAGAAGCCAACTGATCTGGATCTACACTGTTTGCTACAACAGGGCATGTTGTGCTCAGCAAGAGAAGGGTTAATCAGGTCCCCTCCACAACCACTAACATTGTGCCCATAAGTCAAATGGGGAGAGCTTTTAAGCTTTCCAGGGGGCACCATTCTTAAGGCAAACAACAGCAGGTAAATGCTTGTCCCATTTCCGTGCTCTTGTAGCACAGATTTGATGATGCATTTGCTTGGCAGAGTTATTATAGTTAAATTTCTTGATAGGATAGTAAAGTAAATAATGGAACTCAGGAACTGATACAATAAGATCCACATCAAGTTCTCAACATCAAAGGAAAAGACAGACAAAGACAATCAAATAGCCATATGAAAAAAACAGATGGCAAGCAGAGTTGTTAGTCTTTTCATAAAAAGTGACAACTCTGGTACCCAAACTTAACTGACTATCTCTTTATCGTACATATTTGTTAAAAGAAAAACCATTTTTAAGTAAAACACTACAGAACATTTTACAAAAGGTACTCAAATGAAAGTAGCGCCTTCGAACGTAATAAATTACTGAGAAGGCATCACGAAAACACGCTTAATAATTTTGAGCCCCTTTAAACCCCACTTTTATATAGTAAAACTGGGGTTTACAGGGGTATACATTATTTTTCTTATTTCTGCTCAAAAACATAGATTGTGGGTACTCGTTAGAACCGCCTCTCCGAGGCGGTTCTAACGAGTGCCCACAATCTATGTTTTGAGCAGAAATATGAAATTTATCATAGTTACTTATCTGAAAATTTTCAGTTTTTGAAGGTGAAATTTTCTATATATTTGAATAGTCGTGTTTTCGTAATGGGGATGAGCTTAAGCTAGCTCAACGGGATCCCAACCTTCGCCCTCAGCTCCCATTATGGTAAAAACATATATTTATTCGGTCTGCGTGGAGATCTTCAATTCATCCATGAATCATTACATGCAGCAAATAAATCACAGATAAAGCCTTTAATAAAGCAAAGATGAGGACTCAACAGAAACAACAATCTGAACCCCTGGAGATCGCTGGGATGTAAACAACCACTGGACTACTAGAGCAAAAGAAAACCATCAGTTGAATCTAGATTTAAGCACATTGACAGCTGTGCTAATGACCGTTCTAAAGAGGTATTATGTTACAGTTTCTTTTCTTTTGTATCGTTCTGTTTATGATGTAGTGTCATTTTGTGTCATCCAACTCTTGGCGCTTGTGTTCTGTACTGGTGGACCTTTCCTGAGTATTTCGATATTTACTTTTTATACGGATCAATAGTTATTTGCTGAAGTAACAACCACCCTTTCACTTTTTTTATCATTTCACAAGTACAATTTGCCCCATAATTGGATGTGATATTACATATACCTTGATTAACATCTCAGCTAAAGCCTTTGCTACATGTTCCATTTCAATACTAAGGTAGAAGTACAATCTGACTATTATTACATCACGAAAACATGCCTATATAATTTTGACCTCCTTTAATTCCAATTTTATATAGTAAAACTGGGGTTTACAGGGATATACATTATTTTTCTTATTTCTGCTCAAAACATAGATTGTGGGTACTCGTTTGAACCGCCTCGTCGAGGCGGTTCTAACGAGTTTTGTGCAGAAATATGAAAAATATCAGAATTTTTTATCTGAAATTTTCATTCTTTGGTGGTAAACTTTTCAATATAGTTGAATAGGCGTGTTTTCGTAATGAGAAAGAGAACAACTCTTAAAAAGAGGTCTATCAAACACAGATTACCTAGGTGAAGCTTTGTTATCCGACCCCTCTGTATTGTCCTTTGACGATTGTCATAAAGCTCACAGGGTCTTGAAACATCATCACAAACATTAAACCAATAGACGACCTCAGCCACCGCTCTCTCCAATGTCTTTTTATAGCTGAATGATCCTCACTTGATGGCTTATGTACTAACTTTAACATCCTATCTTTGAACATGGTGGGAACTATCAACTGTAAACAAGACTTCTTCTCTTGAGTAAATTGTCTTTTCAACAGACACTGCTTAGAAATTAATCTCATTTCTGTGTGCAACAAACGCCATTCTTCGCCATATTCCTTCCAACATAGAATCACTGAACTGAAAAATGATGTTACCCCAGCTAGCATTCTACGTAAATCGATGACGGCCCGATATAGATTTATGTAGACTGCTGACTGGGACCTTACGTTTCTTGTAATGTATTTCGCTCTGTTTGTCTTAGGCCTTTATAACAACAGTTGTTATACCAATAATATGACAACTCAGGTAACCGTGACCGGTTAACTCTGGTCCTGCTGGACCCGGATATGCCCCGCCTTTGCCAACAGTGTTGATCAAGATCAGTCACCGTTTTCAGAAGCCAACTGATCTGGATCTACTCGGTTAGTCATTAAGTATGTGAATTTTTATCAACAGCCTGGATAAATTAATCTGATTGGCTGAAAATTAAAAGCGGGGGCGTGGCATCTTAATTTAGCCAGTATGAAAAGTGTAAGTATTCCCTACGATTAACTCACTTTAAAGTATCTTCCATACATAACGCCTCAGTCTCTTGGAAAATCAAAGCACTGACAATGAGGAGTCGATTGTCTCTGAGTGTAGGCTGGGAAAATGGTTCTGAACGGAGACTTAAGAATGTTTCATTTAACCCTTAACATCCTATAATTTAAGCAAACAGTGTAAACCCTGATCAGACGCCGCGTTCTGTGGCGTCTGATCACTGTCTGTACTGTTTGCGAATGTTCCAAATGTCCCAGTCCAGTTTTACAGATACCCTCTATCAACAGCACGCTGACGTCACATCGACGAGACTAGCGTGGCTATAAATAACCGTATATATGAAATACGAACCGTATAAATGACCTGGGTTTCGTCTAACATGCGGTTTGATTACATTGAGCAATGATAATCACATGGACAGCTACCTGTGGTGGTGTACAATATGTGTTCTTTGGCTCGATTGTAAACAATCGATCCAAAAAGGAACTTTACCTGAATAATCACCATGGTATAGCTTTGCGTAGTTATGATTAAGGTGACTGGGTACAATTGGTACACTTTCTACCACATTGTATAAGAGGGACTACTTTTGTGACTTCCTGTTTGCTTTCCTCCACTCTAATCCCCTTCTGAAAAGGGGCCTACTACAAAAGGAAATAACTCGCTCCCAAACGGAACAAATTCTTTCCTTTAAAAGTAGGTCCCTTTTTAGAAGGGAGGCAAAAACAAATTGAAAGTTACCTCCTCTAAAAATGTATCTTTTTCCCTCTAAGTTACATCCGACTCCTTATCACAGATTGTTAATCGCAGTTTCGTATAATTTCTCCACCACGTTATCATTGTAAATATCATTTTTACTTAACATATGTACCTTTTGTTTTACTCTATTTTTCACGATGGTTTTCCTCTGACTGTCATTTTAATGTATTTTATATATTGTTCATGTCATGTAGATGCTTTTTTAAAAAGAGAGCCCCATGGAAGATTGGTTGTACCAAATGGGTCTCCCTCTCTAAATAAAAAACTTACTTACTAATTAGTTATCACACTATTGGTCATCCCAAATCAAGTTCATACGCAGTACATCAGTACACCCATAGCTCCCGATAAGAGGAAGTATCCACGTAATATTTTCCTATTGCTTCACTAAGACATATGTTGTGGGTACTCATTAGAAGCACCTCGTCGAGGCGCTTCTAATGAGTACCCACAGCATATGCTTTTGTGGAGAAATAAGAAAAACAGCAGCATTTTTCAGCTGACAAAAGCACCTAACCTGTTGCCATGGTACACCTACAGCAAAATTTAAAAGAGCATTAATATAAATATGTTTCCAGGATTCCCTTTGCTTTCAACATCTATAGCAAACACAAATATAATCGAACTGTAATGTCATTGATGATATAATATTAGCTTACTCAGTAGATTCCCGTATACTGCCAATTACATTCCATGCCTGCCTGAAATATTAAAAGCAGTCATGTTATCTAAGAGTCAATAAAATGTTTCGATTTTGCCATTCATTCTTGGATATTTGAAACAGGACTTCGTTTCTGTTTCTGACGTAGTTGTCTTACCGTATAACAATGCGTAAGTGTTGCGTGTCTCAAGATAGTTAAGTATACCTAGGATTTGAGAAGAACGTGGTAAGGCATATTTTTTTGAGACCATATCTGGAAGCCGCAGCTGTACAGATGTCTTCTCATTACGAAAACACGCTTATTCAAATATACTGAAAAATTTACCACCAAAAAATGAAAATTTTCAGATAAAAAAAACTCTGATATTTTTCATACTTCTGCTCAAAACATAGATTGTGGGTACTCGTTAGAACCGCCTCGACGAGGCGCTTCTAATGAGTACCCACAGTCTATGTTTTGAGCAGAGACGAGGCGGTTCTAACGAGTACCCACAATCTATGTTTTGAGCAGAAATAAGAAAAATAATATATACCCCTGTAAACCCCAGTTTTACTATATAAAAGTGGGGTTTAAGGGGGTCAAAATTATATAGGCATGTTTTCGTGATGTGCGGATAACCTTTGCGGTGGTCATAAGACAAGTCTGGTTGGTAGTCCTGAACGGTAATTTGATCGCGCAACGTTACATAAACGAGGTGCTTAATCCCGAAGTTGTTCCATTCTCACATCAGAATGGCCTTAATTTGATATTCCAGCAAGGCAATGCTATGCCCCATGTAGCTCGTGTTGTGACTAACTTTTTGAATCCGAGTAACGTTAATATGCTACCTTGACCGGCAATGTCCCCAGATCTTTCACATATTGAACATTTTTGGGATGAATTTCGGGACGAATTCAAAATGAAAATCAACAGATTAGCAATGTTGCAGAACTTTGACATGCTTTGGTAAGAGAATGAACAAGTTGCCTAAGGATCTGGTTCAGCGTTATGTGAATTTAATGTGTATGCGGATACAGGCATACATTCAAGCAAGTGGTGGTTTGACCCGGTTCATTGTATTAAAATTTCCGAGAAGCGGACATCTCGCCAGATAAACCAACTTTAACGTTGCGATACTAACGACGCTTTCTGTGTGATTTTAGATTTCGACCCCTTAGTAAATTTAGGCGCCACTGCTCGAACGCAAAACATTGTTTCTAAATCAGTTGCGCAGATCTATTAAAAATTAAATACAGTTTAATATGAAATAAAATTTTATTTTCTTCTGATAAACCTCATTGGAGATATGACTGATTAAAGCGAGTACATTGTACAACGTTTCCTTTTTTTTGTTCAGTATATCTATCTTTACTACAGTTGTTTTCAGTTTTGTGTCTGTGTTAATTGCTCTGTAGGGACATTGCTTTTAGAATCTTCGCTACGGCTCATTACAAAACACGCCTATTAAAATATATTGAAACTTTCACCACCAAAAACTGAAAGTTTTCGGATAAAAAATTCTTATAGTTTTCATATTTCTGCTCAAAAACATAGATTGTGGGTACTCATTAGAACCGCCTTGGCGAGGCGGTTCTAACGAATATCCACAATCTATGTATTTAAGCAGAAGTAAGAAAAAATAATGTAAACGCCTGTAAACCCCAGTTTTATTAAAATTGGGGTTTAAGGGGGTCAAAATTATATAGGTGTGTTTTCGTGATGTGTTTTCAGTTTTTTGAGTGTGTTCATTGCTTTCAAGGGCCATTCCTTTTAGAACCTGTATATCTTCGCTACAGCTGTTTTCAGTTTTGTGAATGTGTTCCTTGCTCTCAATGGTCACACCTTTTAAAATCTATGTGTCAGATTTATTTCACATAAACACAACTTATCATTTCCGGCGCTTCGGGCGCTAGGCCTTTTCCAAGCATTTTCAAATTTTACTTTCTATGGTCATTACAAGTGCACACTTATGTTATGACTGCATCAATTATTTGTTAACAGAATATTTGTCAGAATTTTCCATAGATCAATAAATAAAGGTAAAACGAACGTACCTAGGCATCACTTGTTCGCTACGGTTTGCGCTAGCTCAGTTGGATGCGCGTCTGCCTGGTGAGCAGGAGGTTGCGGGTTCGACCCCCGCCGATCGACAACATTCTTTCGTTGAGATTGATCATGAAATATTCTGTAGGGTCATTCTTCCCTTCTGAGAATGTCTGTCAGTTTCTGGCGAAATAATGTGCACAATACTGGTTAACCGCTTAGAGGACCAGGAGTGCCAAGTAAAAGTATGGTTTGTTAAACTGACCGCGCTCGACCAGACCACATTGGGTTGACTGGGCCGTAAAACCTCAACACAAACAAACACACGATTTGCGAACCAAAAAACGCTTGATAATGGACTCGGTGGGAGATTCGTACTGTTTGCTGACAGATCCTTATTAGCGGGGTTTGTTTTCCTTTTGCTAGTAAATTATTTGTGCTAATAGCGATAAACATCTACTGGATGTCTGCAGACGTTTTATTAGCTCACCGGAGCCGAAGACTCACAAGGTGAGCTTATAGTTGAGCAAGGTTCTGGCGTCCGTCGTCATATATGAAAATGTCTTCAAGACCAGTTGGCCGAGTTTAAAAAAAATATATATATATATATATCAGTTGCATAGTTTGCTTGGGGGAAAGGCTGCATTAGGTCTTGGGCAGATTGGATTAAAACTTCTGGTTTCCATGGCAACAGAAAGCTCCCCCCACCCCCACCCCACCCCCCCCCCCCCCATTGGCTTATAATAGAGAAAATGATGTCTCCACCTATTCTCGTTTTTTTTTTCTATCCGATCCTTTTTATACTTGCAGGTAACGAGCACATACATAACATATCGGACGAGGTCGAATTTCGGCCAGATCGGACCACTGCTATAGTTAGCGGGCCTTGAGTGTCTAAAAATTTCCAGTACTTTTATGAGAAAATGGTGTTTCCACGCTAGCTCAATTATTTTTGATTGAATCATCATCAAAGTTGCCTCTGACCAGTCAAGGCGTAAAATCTCGGATGGAGTTTCATTTCGGGCCGGATCAGACTACTCACTTTGGAGTTATTTGCCCTTGAGTGACGAAATTTTCACACATTTGAACTCGGATATCCCTGAAGCATTCAGTTGGCCAATCTTGATCAAATTTTATGTGTAGCATCATTTGGGTGGGGGAAAGGATATATAAGGTTGTGGGTAGATTGGCTAAAATCCATGGCAACAAAAAGCCCCCATTGACTTATAATGGGGAAAATGATGTCTCCACTTTTTTCGCGGTTGCTTTTGATCCGATCCCTTTTATACTTGCTTGTAACGAGAACATGCATAAAATCTCAGACAAGTTCAAATTTCGGCCTGAACGGACCACTGACTACGGAGTTAATTGCCATTGAGCATCTAAAAAAATCCATCGACTTACACATCACGAAAACATACTTATATAATTTTGACCCCTTAAACCCCACTTTTATACAGTTAAACTGGGGTTTGCAGGGGTATACATTATTTTTTTTATTTCTACTCAAAAACATAGATTGTGGTACAGGTTAGAACCACCTCGACGAGGCGGTTCTAACGAGTACCTACAATCTATGTTTTGAGCAGAAATATGAAAAATATCAGAACTTTGTATCTGAAAAGTTTCATTTTTTGGTGGTAAAATTTTCAGTATATTTGAATAGGCGTATTTTCGTAATGTGGTAATCCGGACAGGTATCAAAAGCTCTGGCAAGTTCGATTTCGGGTCTCTGTGTTGTTGGTCAGCCAATTCTATCTCGAGAATTCTATATTGTCAGTCTGACATCTTTAACTTTTGATGTCTTTGCAATTCAACCAGATTAGTGTGTTCACTTTGGACTTACTCCTTATGTGTCTTAGAGGACATGTAATCATTTCGGGACATTAAAAGAGCTTCAAACAAAGGACGTGTTTTTTGTTAACTATGTAAGCATGGGAAGAAGCCTATGGCAAAAAACATCGCTTGGTCGCTTGGTGTTTCGAATTATATTCATAACTTCAGCTAAGTGTTCCTCAGGTGAGCGACTGTTGCCCTTTCGGTCGACTTGTTTCGTAAGTCGTGGCCGTTGACGTGTTCTCGGTGGGAGAGAGAACTATTTTTTCCGTCTCATGCAGAGAAATCTCCTGCCTGGTTTCCTTGACTCTTACGTATTGAGAGTCTTAGCGGTACATTATGTAGATATTTTTAAACATCTGTATTTGTGGTTTCTTATCAGTGATAATGCAAAAACGACACCAGGATAACAGAACACAAACTATGTCTTTAATATAGTTTACACAATCAAATGCAAACATTACACACACAATTAGGTGTCACTGAATTATATCGTCGAACATGCATGCCATGCCGCGTTGAATGGATTAAAAAAAACGAAATCTCATTACGAAAACACGCCTATTCTAATATATTGTAAATTTCACCTCCAAAAACTGAAAATTTTCAGATGAAAAACGGTGATATTTTTCATATTTCTGCTCAAAACATCGATTGTAGGTACTCGTTAGAACCGCTTCGGCGAGGCGGTTCTAACGAGTACCTACAATCTATGTTTTCGAGCAGAAATAAGAAAAATAATGTAACCCCTGCAAACCCCAGTTTTACTATATAAAAGTGGGGTTTAAGGGGGTCAAAATTAAACAGGCGTGTTTTCGTGATGTATCCACTGAGAACATGTCGTTTATACAATGTCGCCTCGTCGGCGATGCAACCTCATGCATCGTTGTTGTGACGACGTTATATAGATCATGTGTCCGCTGAGTGTAGTGTTGACATGTCTTTCGGTGTTTTGTATATTTTGTTAATGTTTATGAAAAAGTTTGTTTACAGAAAAGTGGTCTAATCCTATTGTTATATACACGTATTGATGTCTGTCACACCACAGCATTATTTAGAAACCAGCTGGACAGTCTCAATAATAGACTTAATCAGGCTTACGTAATTGTTTACTGCGGTTTAATTTTGTTTATCGCCTCCAAATTACAGATCCGGATTTACTTTAGATTAAGTGTCGGTCAGTCTAATTTCCTACAAATTAATGGTCATTCCAAGTGGAAAAGCGCGTACACTTAACACCGTTATAGAATAAGAGAAGAAATGGATTTCGCTAAAGCTAGAGTGAAAATGAATTTTCTTGTTTTAACTTTCTGGATTGTCTGTTGTTCGTCTGTGTTCGGGAAGGCCAAGCCAAGACTGTTGAATGGTAAGCTGTAATTTTGTTTTATTTTTAAGTGGTAATGCATACATTTTCAAGGGAGATTACTCTGTCCAAATGTTTGCTTCCCTTCTGAAACGGCGCCTACATTAAAAAGAAAGAATTTGCTCCCCTCTGGGACCACCAAAAGTCGTTTTTCTTGTGAAATAGTTGAAAATCTGCAAAGTACAGTAAAATTCTACTATTAAGACCACCTGTGGTTTTGTCTAAAATGGTCTTATTAGCGGGGTGGTCTTAACATAGCTCCGGATAAGGTACTTTTTTCATACCCACCATATATGTTTTGTGGAAAAATATCATGAAAACATGCCTCTATAATTTTGACCCCCCTTAAACCCCATTTTTATACAGTAAAAATGGGGTTTACAGGGGTATAAATTATTTTTCTTATTTCTGCTCAAAAACATAGATTGTGGGTACTCGTTAGAACCGCCTCTCCGAGCCGGTTCTAACGAGTGCCCGCAATATATGTTTTGAGCAGAAATGTGAAAAAAATATCAGTGTTTTTCTGAAAATTTTCAGTTTTTGGAGGTGAAATTTTCTATATATTTGAATAGGCGTGTTTTCGTAATGTAAGGAAAAGTATTTTGCGGATACACCCTCTTAGCTGGAATTATCTGTATAATAACAAGAAACACCCGTGTGGAACTGGCAAAAGCTGGTCTACATAGCGGTGTGGTCGTATTTTCGAGTGGTCTTAATAGAGGTATTTACCTGTATATCAATATACAAGTCCGCTCAACCCTTTTAGCCCTGAGTTTCTTAAACGACTATTCCAACTCTGAATTTGGACAAATCCATTGTTGCAAATAGGGTTTCATTCAGAAATAAATAACAGAATGGCAAACAATGTAGATCCTGATGAGACGGGCGACTCATCTGGATCTGCAGTGTTTGCGAAGGTATCTGTTTTGGCCTGCAGGACTGAGGGCATTGAAGCCCGGGGGTATAAGAAACGAACATACATGTACAAGACGTCTTGTTGGTATTTTTTTTACACAAAAAAAAAAAAAAAAAAAAAAAAAAAAGCACTGAGATTTATACATTTGATGCTTTTCGCATGGAGTGCGATTAAAGAAAAGTCTTGATAATTTATGCACAGTCTGGCATGCTGATCAGCAGGACCTTTATGTGCGTTGATATATTTTACACTATGCAATAGTTCTGTAAGCGGGCAACGGAAGCCCTGATCAGACTGCGCGAATGCGCAGTCTGATCAGGGTCTTCGTTGTCCGCATATGTCATAACAGCCCCTTTTTGCGTAGCATGTCATTTCGAATATGCGATAAGATATTACTAGTTTTGCTTGTTAGATTTAAAAGGAATAAACGTGAAATCCGACTCTCTTGCACGAACCTTGTTACGTATTAATGCATTAGTCGGGGAAAATAAGGACAACAAAATTTCAGATCAGCTGCACATCCGCGCATCTTGGCCTTTGAATAAAAATACTCAACAAAAGTATAGAAAGTCACTTTCTCGTACTTATTGACTGAATCGAGCATAAAGTGGCCTCAAATGTTTATCTAGGGTGTTTACTTTCTTTTTATTAGCATAATAAACCTTTGAAGATGTGGACAAGCAGTATACATGCAAGCCCATTGAGACGATGTGTTGATGTGCTTAAAACACTGAGTGGCAAACAGTGTACACCCTGATACGACTCTGCGTTGTATGGCATCAGATCTAAATCAATGGGTTTACGAAGACATATCTGTCCGAATACTTAGTGTAAATGGTAATTGTGGTATACCCCTAAAATCCGTTTCCCAACGACAAGGATCACATCATTTAATACTGGCTAAAACAATTGATCATGAAATATTTCAACAGTCATTCTCTTCCTACCGTTGATTCTGGCGAAACAATGTGCGTAATACTGGTTAGCTGCTTAAAGGACTAAGCTTGCCCAGAAAAAGTGTGGTTAAGTAAATTGCCCGCTCTCACTGGATTGACTGTAAAACCTCAACACAGACAAACTGGCTAACATATATTAAGTTCGGAAGCATTCACCTGAAGTGGCTCATAACTTCTGAACCCCCTTTTCTGGCCCTCCGATTCCCCTTTTTGACAATGTACGATGTGGTGAAAAGGGGTGGAGGTCGGGGATTATCTCATACCTTATTTCTGAATAAATGAAGCATTTCGTTTTATAGTTGTGATAAAGTCTCAGAATTAATACAGTAATACAGGAAACGTTTTTGTTTATTGACCCCCGACTAAAAAGGAGCGGAACCTAGCTTTGAGCAAGCACATTAGAGAGACTTCGGAATTGATAACTTAAACTTGAACCTGCTGAGGATAAATAAAAAAAAGTAAATTGCATTTTAAAACATTTTCTTATTTTATTGCTGAATTAACGATTCGATATTTGATAAAACCTGTCACAAAGGGAGACAATTTGAATGACATTTCAAGCCTTATTTTCTCAGAAAAAACAAAACAAAAAAAAAAAAAACAAACAAAAAAAAACAAAAAAAAAAAAAAAAACAAGGAATACCATCAGTAGTTTTCATCTGATGATCAAACCTACAAAACACATAGCGTATAGCTTGCTGGGTGGAAGTGTTTCATCAGCGACATTTTGCAATATTTTTCTGATTTTTTCAAAAAAAAAAAAAAAAAAAAAAAAAAAAAATACAAATTATCTCGTAGACAATTTGCATGAAATGTCAAAGCATGTTATACCGAAAAAAATAATAATAAAATAATGATAATGATAATAATAAAATAAAACAGATCAGTTTGTCGTCTGAATTAGCCCAGAGAATGGTATTTAAAAGGTCAAGCTTAAATATGTATGAGACGGAATAGGTCACGGGACAAATGCTGCTGTTCAGGAACGCAAGTGTTTGTATGACAGTTTTTTTCGTAGGGACAAACATACACAGTAAGCATAGCATTGCGTGAATACCGTACTACCTCTTAGTATACAGAAAGATAGCTCTTACTAAACAGTACACACTGTTCAGACACCACATAACGCGTCTGATCAGTGTCTACACTGGTGCCAATCATTCAGTATTTTTACACACATTCATAGGCAGTAAAATGGACTTATAGAAGAGAAGCATAAGGTAAAGAGTAAGGAATGTTTATATTTAGGGTAGATACGGTATCTCAGATCAAATTTATCCCAAATTCCCATGAATATGTAATTTTGAGTCAATGTCGGGTTCGACTGTGTGTTTGTCGATATTTCAGATGAAGAAGCGGATTCGCTCATGGTTACAATACAACCCGAGTCACAGAAAGTCATGGAAGGAAGTCCGATTGTTTTCACGTGCATCAGTTCAATTGACGCCGTCACAAGGATACAGTGGAAGAATGGGTACAAGAAAGTGAATCCTTCCAAGGACGGCGCACACGTGCACCGAATAGCAGACAATGTTTCAGTTCTTAGGATAGATGTAAGTGAGCTTTGCTTTATCCTTAAGCTTAATCACTCTCTGGGCTAATTCAGCAGATGAGAAACTGCCCAGTAAGCATTCTTTATAAATCTATAGGGTAGCTGACGTGCCGATAACGACCCGCTGTAGATTTATAAAGAATGCTAGCTGGGTGGTGTTTTTTTTCCTTCTTATTTTTCTCAGACAATAGGCTTTGATATTTCATGCAGATTGTCTCCTTAGAGACAGTCAGATTGTCTCCTTAGAGATAGTTTGCGTGGAGTGTCAAAACCTATTTTCTGCAAAAAATTAGATAGCTATTTTAAAATGCCATCTTTACCCAGTGTACTAAACGTGAAAACGTATTTCAAAATTGTAGCAGATCACATTTTATGATGTATATGTAATCGGAGATCATCACAAATCATGAAGTTTAATGCAAATTTGACCAAAATCGGATAAAATGCAATATAACCTGAGAACGTTATTGTGGTGGTGGTGGGGTAGTGGACGGGGGTGCGAATATTTCAAAATTGCTTTTATGGACAAAGTCGTTTTGAGCATTTATTGGGACTTTATGGTGTTATAAATCTTAATAAAATATATGCAAAGCTTTAGTAAGTATACTTGTCTCCCTTCTAGAGGTGGATGACGTAAAATCTACCAAATGTCACAATTCCGCTTAACCTCTGGGCTTATTTAGCAGACGACAAACTGGTGATATTGTTCTTATTTTTCCAGGAAAACAGAATCTGATATTTCATGCGAATCGTCTCCACTGGAGACAGTTAGCATGAAATGTCAAATTCTGTTTTTCTGAAAAAAAAACAAACAAAAAAAAAACAAAAAAAAAAACAACAACAGACAAACAAAAGAAAGAAAAACCACTATCCCGTCCTGCTGAAAATTTTACCAAGAGTGGTAAACGTTAATAGTTATTCCATTTACTTATAACATTTTCTCGACATCTCTTTTCAGAAAGCTGATCTTAAGAAACACAGGAAGACTATTACTTGTGAAGTAAACGTTAATAGTTATTCCATTTACTTATAACATTTTCTCGACATCTCTTTTCAGAAAGCTGATCTTAAGAAACACAGGAAGACTATTACTTGTGAAGCGATGATACGGGAGACAGGGTTAACAGCAAAAGCAGTGGCTTCAGTTAAGATCTTCAGACAAGGACGTAAGTACTTTCATTATATCTTCTCACTTGAGGCGCAACATGAACGAACAGCGAAAGTCAAGCGAAAGTCCAGACCGGCCAGCGTTTCCGCACAATTTGGCAAGGTCTTTGCGTTGTCGATATATTTCTAACGGTAGCTAATAATTCGGTTACACAGACAATGCGATTGCGATGCGACTTCTTGGCGACTGATTTCATTGCGACTGTTTTGCGACCGCAGCAACCGCATTTTACTTTCACGACATGACCGCCGATGTCGGCGATAAGTCGCCGATCAATAGGCGATATAGTTCGTAAAATTGTTCGGGATTAATCGGCGATCGATTTGCGACTGGTGGTCGACGATGCGGAGACCGGTTTGATCGATCGGCGATTAGTCGGCAACTTTTCGGCGACTACGAGTTGCAAATGACACTGGTCGGCGACTCATCACCGATAGATTGCTGAACGAACATAAAGGTGCTTTCTACAACAAAATCATTATTATGCAAGTCGTCAGAATCAGAATATGAGAATATTTTCCTGGTGACACATCAATAGACCTTCATTCACCAGGGCCAACGATTGCGGACTAGTCTCTAGATCTGGCAAGTGATGTGAATCTAGCGTGACAGCAGCAGTATTGCAGTTGGTAAACATTCGAAGAGTTAAAGCAAATGCTGCGGTTGTTGTCATGATGGTTTACAGGTGGCTGAAACAACGGAGGCAGAGACAGTTCTAGTTAAAATGTTCCCCTAAACTTTAGATCATTGACTAGCCATAGAGCACAAAAGAAGATTCTCAGCTGACTGATCGCGCGCACAGACTGATCTGTGTTTTCGCTGGGCGCTCATGTACTAAGACACTCAAGTTGTTGCACAGAAAGTAACTACCGTATATGCCCCAATTATTGGCCTGAAATTGTACCACACTTGTCCTAAAATTTGAACACGCCGATTTGACTAGCTGTTGATGTGTCTAAGCATATCCAGTCAAATTTGGCAGTCTGTTCTTGTAGGCGCCGTGTATTGGTGAAAATTCTATATCTTTCAAACTTGTATTTGGCTTAATTGAATTGAGATGTATGCCATTTATATATTACAGAGCGCAACATACACATCCCTTGTCATGCTGAATAAATTAAGACGCAACGCCCACTTCTAATTTTCAGCCAGTCAGATTACTTGATCTTGGTTGTTGATACAAATTCACATACTTAATTACAACCAGTGCAGATCAAAATCAGTTGGCTTCCTAAGAAGCCAACTGTTCTGAGTCGACACTATTTGCAAAGGCAGGGTATATCCGGGTTCAGCAGGGCCAGGGTTAATAAGGGCCTTAACTCTTTCGGCGCCAAATTTCTGACGACAAATTGTCCTCTGCTTAGATTTAAAAAAAAACAAACAACAACAACAAACTATCGATTGTAAAGATGTTTATATGTAAAGTTGAAAGACTTATTGTCAAACAGAGTAGCTCCTAATGAGATGGATCTACGCTGTTTGCAAAAGACTGTTATCGCCTGGGACAGTGAAAGAGTTACGCGCTATTCGCACGTACAATATATGAAATACTGGATTATAAACGGAACAGAAAAGTCATTGCCTAGCGCACTGTCATTAAATCCATATGCTGGAACCATCTGCTGCATGGTATTGTGCTAGCATATGTTAAGGATACATTTAAATTTGCACGTTTTTATTTTCTGCTTCATGTACTTAATCTAGTGGCTGATGGTAGCTGCTGATACTGTTACATTTTTCGTTGCTGAAGATCATTCCTGATTCCTAGTTTGTGTTTCCTAATTCCAGATTCGTTATTTAGTTTTTAGTGTTTCCTTGTTCCAAGTTTGTTTGTCGGTGTGCTGTTTCTTGTGTCCTGTTTCCTTGTTCCTGGTTTGCTATTTGGTTTACTATTTCATATTTCTTATTTGCTGGTTCTTTATTCGTTTAAATACTGTTTCCTCTGTCCTTGTTCCTGAGCAATTTTTTATTTAATGTTTATCGTTCTTTTAGTTTGTTATGGTTTACTGTCCTGTTTCCTAGTCCCTGGTTAATATTGGGTTTACTGTGTACCAGTAACGGGCCAGAAACTAGGAAACAGGAACCAGCAAACAGTAAACCGAATAATGAACCAGAAATAAGGAACCGGGAAACAGTAAAGAAATAACAAACTAGAAAACAGTAAACAGAATAACGAGACTGAAGATAGAAAACAGGAACCAATACATGAGTAACGAAGCAGATCTAGGAAACAGGAAATAGTAAACGGATAACGAACCAAGAACAGAAAACAGGTAAAAGTATTTCGAACCAGAAATTATGAAATAGGAAACAGTAAAAAGTAAATGCGAATAATGAAACAGGAACAAGGAAACGGAAATTAAGAAACCTGAATTAATTTCGGCAAGATCCATTTTTCATCAGTTAATCGTAACCAGTGATTCTTGATTTCGAATGTCACAGTGATTATATTTGAATGACGTTATCATATCAGACCTAAAGGAGAATGGAAAAGTAGATTCGTTTTAGAAGAGAGGCAAAAGCAATTCTCTCGGAATTGCTTTTGCCTCCCTTCTGAAACGGATTTGCTTTTGTCTCCCTTCTGAAAAGGATCTACTTTAAGAAAAGGATTTGCTTTTGTCTCCCTCCTGAAAAGGATCTACTTTAAGAAAAGGATTTGCTTTTGTCTCCCTTCTGAAAAGGATCTACTTTAAGAAAAGGATTTGCTTTTGTCTCCCTTCTGAAAAGGATCTACTTTAAACAAATTCTTTTCTATGATAGTAGACAATTTTAGAAGGGGTTTGACGTTCAGTAAAGCTAACAGGAAGCCACAAAAGTGTCTCCGAGTAAAATATGGTAGAACATCTCCAAGTATACGATCCCTTTAAATCTATAAAACAAGCCAAAGCCAGTGGCGTAGACAGAACGGAATTATTTTTACGCACACTAAGGACAATCTTGAAAACAATGCCTAGAGTCACTTCCAAAATAGGGGCTACTCTTAAAGGAAAGAATTTGCTCCCAGTGGGAGCAAATTCTTTCCTTTAAGAGCGGTCCCTATGGTAAAAAAGCAAAGTATTTCATGTAAATGGAACTTTATTATAAATATTTTTCTTACGCAAGCTACGTATATGCGTAATGTGCGTAATGAGCGCTACGCCTATGAAAGCTTTTCTTACATGTTTCATCTTTTTACAAGATGTTTTTCAACAGCATTGACAGTACAACATTCATTAGAGGTTTCTTCTGTTGAATATTTTTCATTTATTTGTTGAATACTTAGCTTAAACTTTTTATTTACGCCGGGATGGAGCCCGGCGTATCTATTTCAGGTTGTTTTTGTAAAATGTGTATGCATTTGGAGAACATCGGTTTTCTTCCAGTTTTATGGGGTTCTTAGTGGGGTCATACATAACTATTCAGCCCCCACTTTTTTTTATTATTATTCAAATTCACACTTTTGCAGCAGAGAACTGTGCTATTGGTAACATAGTGAAATAAAAAATGGGAAGTACTGTGTAGAATGAATGTAGCAATGTGGGCTTTGCTCATTTAAAAGAGAAATGAGCAGTTTTCCCGTAGGAGCCCCAATTTGACCATTCGACCTGAAATGAGCTTGTCGCTGTCAATATTCACACACGTTTGAATTTTTTTCATTTCGTTTTTTTTCGTCATACTACGAAGAAGAAACAAAAGATATTTTTCTTTGTTTTAGGATTGGAAATATGCATTCTCAAATCGAACGGATTATAAGCTGGTTTAATAATACAGTTTAATTTGATATTCAAGCAAGGAAAGATTTAAGCCGAAAGAAAACGTTACGGGTGGAGAAAAGAACGAAACACTGCTACATAGATGATTTCGGATATAGCAAGTTCGGCCTAGGCTATGGATGGCGACATGTAATTATATATGCGGGCTAGAAAACAGACGATCATAGTTGATTTTTTTCACATACATGTAGCTCTGATAACGTCTATAATGTTTTTATCGTTGAGTATTGCGATAATTTATATAATTACAACCTTTCATAAATTATAACATATTTTCACTATACTACGATCTATAGGGAGCTAAGTAATGCATAACAGATTAGTTTCCCGACGTATTGATGCTTTGCATCAATGTTTTCTTGTTTAATATCTTAGCTGATACTTTTATTGAATAGCTTAGCTTATACTTTTTTGATTGAATTGTTTAGCTTGTACCTTTTATTGACTATCTTAGCTTGTACTTTTTTATTGAATAGCTTAGCTTATATCGTTTATTGAATAGCTTAGCTTATACCTTTCTATTGAATACCTTACCGACATGTACATGTAATACCGTTTTTGAAAAATGGCATATTTTTGTTAATTCTTGGAAACACAAAAATTCGGGATATTTTGTAGCTGAATGAACCTTTATTGATAGATTTTGTAAGACATAACGTGGTATGTTTTTTGCTGTAGATTAATTGTTTCCCGCATTCCCTAGATTGGTCTTATTGGTGTTGTGCACTTTGGACGTTACCAGGCAACCGAGACATGGAGGGATCGTCTAGTATGTTATGCATATGTTCAATTCAAATTCAAATCAGATTTTTAACGCTACCAAGCACCAGAGGCACAAAAAGGCAGCGCCAGAAAAATCTGGATTAGTTTTACCCTGACCTTGGCTTAAAACGGTGTGCACGCATAATTCATGCGTGTACTACCTCGCCTGATCGGACGATATCGGGTGTTATGCATAAAGGTCAAGGTCTGTAAATTACATAATTTAGAATTTCGATCAAAAGAAAAGAGCTTCAAAACGTGTGTATTACTGATGCTCAATGTAATCTCACACTTGCTCAAAATGTCAGGGGCCCTGAAAAGGGCCGAGTCGCTAACAGGAAGGGCAGGTAGAAGTAATCTTCAGGACCTGCGCAGCAGCCGGATCAGTACCTTGACAAGAGTGGTCCAGGTCGTCGTACCATCGGATGGCGTTGTCAACTGGACCGGCCCACTTGAATCGCTCCTCGATATCGTTGTAGTTAGTTTCATGATAGTACTTGGACGTGGGCCCCTTTGCCAAGTACCATTCGAACGTCCCGAGGAAGCGAATAAAGTAGACCGGCAGGTCAACGTTGTACTTCTCTTCTTCTCGAAGTTGTCGATAGGCCCTGATAATAATGTATTTGGTCTTATTCGGCTGCTGGTCAGTAACCACTTCATCTAGGTCATACTTCTCGTGAAGTGGATACTGTCTTCCGTCACCGGCGATCATCTTCTCCCTGCCCTGTTCCTTGAGAGGTGACCTCACCCTGGGCTTCTTGGGCGGTGGTGGTGGAGTCTTCCTCCCCGGTTTCACATTGGGGTCTTCTTTCTTCGTCTTGACTGGTGGAGACTTCGGTGGAGACAAAGATAGCTTCTTCTTCGTCTTTCTTGATACCACTTCCTTCCACTCCCCTTCCGGAGAGTGGTCAGTCGTGGTATCGACTGAAGAGTGGGTGATACTAGGTCCCTCTGACGACGCCATGGAGTGCTGAGGTGTTGACGGTGTGGAACACACCGCCACGTTGAGTTCGTCATCCTCCATCTTTCGCGTGGGCGCCGCCATCTTCTTTTCCGTCATCTTGTCAGCCATCTTGATCATACCACCAGTCACACCATCGGCAGGTTTCTTCGCAGAACTTCTGTGTTGGTTAGTTTGCCGTGACATTTGAGTTCTGGGAAGCTGCCAAGTTATTTCTAACTTGACAATATGCTTCCCTTCCGTCAAACGCCAAATCGGCCGCCCAACAATCGGCAGATTGTTGAGTGCCAAGGCACATACTGAAGGCACTTCTATGGTATCCATAGTATGTTCTTCTCAGTTGTTACGTTGAGACTATAGGCATATGTTTTTGCACGGCCTTGCTTTTATGGGTCGCATAGGCACACTTTTTGCCGATCTCTGCCACCATACTGCTCCCTGTTCACTTTATACCCGAACCAGGGCACTCAGAAAATGTGCTAGGTGTACCAATGGTCTGAAAATTTTCTCGACCTGACCAGGATGTTCCGCTTGAAAGTCGAGAGCACTAACCACTAGGCCGCCAAGCCCGCTTAAACCATGTCAAATTGCTTTATATTCGCAGGTGTGCGCAAGAATTTCCCAGTACTAATGGATTACCCAAGAGTCCCGCTGACGGTTGACCAATCAGAATACATGTTTAGTCTCACGTGTACGTCAGAAATTCTTCCTGGTTCCAGGGAAGCACCAACTTGGAGATGGATAAAAAACAAGACGGTTGACCTGGGGTTAGCCATGCAAATTGAAGATAAAGATGACATTCGAATATTAATGCCCCGGCCAGGTTAGTGACTGAATTTCTCTATTAAACAAAACCAGTAAGCACAATATACATAGGGGGGCACCATAAAGCTGCTTAACCAGAAAAACGCTAGTCAGAACTACAGCAGCCGACAGTTCGAAATATTTTTGTTTTAAATTTTCAGAGAAACAGAGGGTTGTCATTTCATGTGAATCGTCTGCTAACAGGCGATAACTGAAATATCAAGCTTTATTTTCTACGATAAAATATCAAAATCAATTTAAGAATGTCGCCTGCTACAAATTTGCTTAGCACTTAAAGTTTTAACTCACTTCTCAGTAAATTCTTCTGTTTCACTCTGCAGAATAACCCATTTTTGACTGAATACACTATTATATTGAATATATTTTATACTAGGCATGTCAGGCTATGTCATTTAAATATTCCAAGAGACAAATGACTAAATATGCGGCGTCTGATCTTGGTTAACTGTTTACCAAGTACCCTTTTAGGGGTCTCCTTAATAAAATAGGTTAAAGGAAACAATGTGAAGTTTATTTTTATTAGTTATTTTATGAAAACTCTGTCGTATAATGCAAATATTGTAGACTCTGAATGGATGCCGCGTTCAGACTGAAATGCGATTTATCACCCGCACAGAAGTATAAACAATGATCTCTCGTTATCTCAAAATCCAAGATACCAAAACTTTTAGTTTGTGAACTTTTAGTTTCAGATAACACGAATTGAAATATAAAGAACATAAAACAAAATTAAACAAGCATTACAAAACATCTAGTTTGACTGAAGCCGTAGTTCGAGTTAATGAGAGTCAACTGTATCAATGATATGGGTAATCCTGAGTTTGTGTCATTTGTCCGTTTGTGAGTCCCACTTTTGGCAAAAAGTAAAACGGTATTAATTGGAATCCAGTGAAAGTTCCATTTGCAGAGTGCAGCAACCGTAACTCTTTCTTCTCTAAGATCAGAATGATATCACAGTTGTCGCTATAAATTTGTAAAATGGTTGTCTACATTTACGATTTTGCTTTGTTTAAAATACATTAAATGTTTCTAGCTAAAATGCTGAACAATTCTAGAAAATACCTTTGTCGAAGTTCAAGTGGAACACCATTTCAAAATAACAAAAAAAAAAAAAAATGAGCTCCTAAGAATATTAAGAATTCATTCACATGACATATGCAAACAGATCATCCGCGCATTCTAATCAGGGTCCATGCTGTTTGCTGGTAGATTTTTTTTAAAGATCTATACATAGGTCCTAATGCCGTAAGGTCGTTTTCTATATGAAAAGGTTCATTGATATTTACCCGCAACGAATGATGTCCCACTGGAAGTAAAGTCGAAAGTGATGAAAGTCGATTCCTTAACGCTTAGCATGCTGGGTAAAAAAGAAATCATCAGACGGCATTTTGAAATACATTATTTAATACAGATTGTCTCCATTCGCATGAAATATCAAACCTGTTTTTCTGAGAAAAAATGTTAAGTAAAATGTCACCGCCCAGCAGGCACACAACGTTGAAAGAACGTCGATTCAACGTCGATTTAACGTCAAGACGTTGAATCAACGTTAAATTGACATTTCTTTCAACGTTGGGTGGTCTGTTGTCTGCTGAATTTGCCCAGAGGGTGGTGACGGTTAAGTAGATGCTGCTTGGAAAGAAGGCGTACAAGAAACAAAGTTTATGCCTTCATTCCATCTCCACTGTACGTATTAAAGTCATTGTTTCATATTTTATATTATGAAAGGTGTGTTGGAGATTATGGAGATCAGAGAGTCGGATTCGGGAACCTACGAGTGTATAGCAGAGAACAGAAGAGGCTCGGCATACTCAGAGCCCATTGCTGTTGAAGTCGTTGGTATGATTCCTTTTCTTACCCTTTCACCAGTCCTTCACCAACTAAACCGCAAAAGCGTGCCTTCGTCTCAAATGCGGATAGCGAAAGCCGACAAGCATGCGCATCTACGCTGTTTGACCAGGGCCTTAACTGTTCGAAATCTTTAAACAGCGGGCAGCGAATACTCTGATCAGACTACATTGATGCACATACTGATCTGTAGTTTCGCAGACCTATGTGCACCGAAGATCCAGGATTTCCTGGGCCAGACGGCCAGTTTGTTCTGTAAATAAACCAGGCAACGAAGTTATAAAACGCTGAAATTCGGTCTTGCTAAACATAGCTGATCATTAAAATTTCTTTTAAACAATATGAAAATGCTACATTTATTAGCAGATAAAACGTTCAGGCTCATCTGAGTTGAGTATGAAAAAAGTTTTATAACCTCGGGTCCAGATTTAGCTCTACAAAACATGAAAAAAAAGTACAGATTTGATAGACATTTAGGACAAATACGGTAAGGAGTTATGGTGTGTGATTATTTAGGATAAATACGGTTATCTAATTCTGTTAGTTAGGAGGGTTGTATTTCTTATGAACAGAAGATATTAAATTTTCCTCATGTTCATTTGCCAAGCCTTTGCATCACGAAAACATGCCTATATAATTTTGACCCCCTTAAACCCCACTTTTGTATAGTAAAAATGGGGTTTACAGGGGTATACATTATTTTTCTTATTTCTGCTCAAAAGCATAGATTGTGGGTACTCGCTAGAACCGCCTCGTCGTGGCGGTTCTAACGAGTATCCACAATCTATGTTTTGAGCAGAAATATGAAAAATATCAGAATGTTTATCTGAAAATTTTCATTTTTTGATGGTAAAATTTTCAGTATATTCGAATAGGCATGTTTTCGAAATGGTCTGGAAGGACCGGCTGTTTACTGCACAACTCCTGACTCAAGGCTGGTTGAAACCAAACCGTGATTAAAACATTAGAAAGCGATAATAAATGCATACATCTGCTGTCGTTAGAACGATAGGATTCAATGATTGAACTAACGTTCTTGGAATAGTTTCGAATGACCACTCACAGAAATCAGTGAGATAACGAACGTAATAGATTGTAGATCTCAGAAACATGGAAGCGTCCACGTTGCGGTTAGCACTCCTGGCTTCGAAACCGCAGGCCTTGGTTCGGGTCCCAGTACAGGCGGAATTTAGCTCATGTTTGCACGGTGATTCATTGACAAAGAGCCTGTCACCCCTACATTTCTATCATCTCGATATGACTTATATAACGTTAAAGAGACGTAACGCACTTAATTATCATAAATGTAATCACATCAGCAGCATGACCTTATTTGTTCAGAATATTACGAAATTAGAGAGAAACGAACAAACAAACAAAAACAATGAAAAATGAATTAACCTTAAAAGCGCAGAGAGAAAATTGTAGCAGACAACAGTCTAACTTTTTTTTTTTTTTTTTTTTTTTTTTTCAGAAAACGTGTCTTGACATTTCATGTGAATCGTCTGCCAAGCAGACGATTTACTTATTTCTTTGAAAAATCGAAAAGAAATATTTGAAAAGCAATGTCCGCTGCATATGTGATTGGAGCTTTATAGGTTAATACTTAATATGTATTTTGTTACCTTTATGATTTAACAAAATTTCTTGGTACCAGCTGCTCCGCCGGAAGTGGATTACTGCACAGATCGTAAGGGCGAGATGGTTCCTAGCGGCAATATCTACCACCCTTCCCTCGATCCCTGTATTGAATGTGAATGTGTAGACGGGGAACCAGAATTCTGTGCAACTGTGATGTGTGATGAACCGCAATGTAGAAACTATGAGCTAATTGAAGGAACATGCTGTGGCTACGTTTGTCCTGACGAAGGTAATCTGTTAACCTTTGCCATGCTTAATAAATAAAGATGCCACGCCCACTTCTAACTTTCAGCCAATCAGATTACTTGATCCTGGTTATTGATATAAAGTCACATAGTTCATGACAAACAGTGCAGATCCAGATCAGATGACTTCTTCAGAAGCCAAATGATCTGGAGCTACACTGTTTGCAAAGGCAGGGTATATCCGGAATCAGCAGGACCAGGTTTAATATTTCATGAACGTCTTCAAATAAGCCGCAACGTACGAAAACGTACTTTCGCACGTGTTCGCCTAGCGAAGGCTAAAACTTAGCATGCGCATCCACGCAGTCTCATCAGAGTCTTCGTTTGCCGCAGGAAGTACTTTGCATCCTTGGCTATCCGAAATGCGCCTAGTAAGGATTTTGATTTGAATGATCTGAATGCGCTTCAAATATGCATTACGAGTACATTAAAGCGCCTATGTGAAATGAACGCGACTTAGCCCATAGCTCTAGTTAAGCCATTTTAACCAAATTATTAATATTTTCTTATTTTTATAGATCTTTTACACTAAAACCACACAAACATATTACATAATAAAATTAAATGCAGTTTACTCTCGTTATCTCCAACATTGATAACTTAAACTATTACTTAAGTCAAACAAAAGAAAAAGCAACATTGGTTTAGTTACTCACATTTTTTCAGCAAAAAATATCAGAATTTTGTATATTGAATCTGCTAAAACAGTTAACGAAATGACCCTTAATGAGCTCGTTAAGCTAATGACGCTTTGAACAACTGGGCCCTGGTCCCCTTGAGATTGGGATACTGAGAGTCGAATGTGGTTCAAATTACAATAGGGAATATAAGATGTAAATAAAGACGAACTAGCGATCTTGTCCTTTGAGATGCGAATTTTAGTAGTTGATCTATGTCAGTTAGGCCAGCGGCTTTATTTAATGTTTATGAGAAAGTTTTGAACATTTCGCGGATAGATGGAGGGGATAAAATGCAAATATACCGATTATATGTTTTTAAGTGAACAAAATGAAACTTTGCTGATATATAAATAAGTAAATAAAAAAATGTAATGATATAGTAATATAAGTTAAAAGTAACGGTTAAAAGGCAATAAAACTAAATTCTGTCTACGTTTCTTCAACATCACTGAGAAAGTATTATTTCAAAATGTATTATAACTGGGTGCTATGGAGAAAATTATGAAATAAAATTTCCAAATTAATTTTTATTTTTATTCTGATTTTGGAAAAAAAAATAGTGTCGGTCGGCTTCGTAAACCGAAAAAAAATAAAAGCACTGTCGCCTAATGTACTCAGAGGACATACAAATATACACCTACTGACGGTTTTCACACAAAGTTGATCGTTTAATGGCAATTTCTTTTCAGGCAAACACAATCAGACACACGGACAAGATGGCAGCTGTCAGCAGTACCTAGGATCATATTGTAGAGAGTTTATCCAGGGAAGAAACATATTTATGACGTCACAACATACACAGATGGAAGTTGAAGACAAACTGAGCATGTTGTTTGAGGGTATGATATTGGCACAATCGAACTTCAATGGCTCGAACATCTTTTGGACCATGGAATCTGTTCTAAACATTGGTAGTTCGAGCCATTGGCCTAATCATACAGTGATTGGCGGTTAATCATACAATGTAGCGACTGGCCAGAAGGCAAATGGGGAATATTTAGGAATGTCTCATAGATCTTCTATAAATCAATGGTTTGTTGAGTGTACTCATTAGGAATCGCGTCCATGAGGCGATTCTAATTACACACAACATACATTATCGCAATAAAATAAGAAATATTTGTTACATATTTGTGTTCTTGAGCTAGCAGAAGTATTTCTTAAGGGCTCAAAAACGAGTTCGAATCAGCCATGATAATCGAACCATCGGTGTTTTATAGTCAATGAAGCTTTACTTAAGTTTGTTTTAAGTTTTAATAGCGGGACATAATCATACGAACCACAAGATCAGAAAACGAATGTAAATAAGCGCCCAGCGAAGATTCTGATCAGACTGCGCATTCGCGCAGTCTGATCAGAATCCTCACTGGGTAAATTTTAGATGCAAGATTTCTTCATTCGGACAACGAAGATTAGGAGGATCAGACTGCGCTGATGTACAGGCTGATTTGACTCTTCGTTGGACGCACATGTCTCGTTTCAGCTCATACATGTATGAGCTGCAGCATGTCAGGATGTACCTTATGACGAGCGTTAATTGAGGACTTAGATCAGCCTGCGTATCCGCTAAGTCTGATCAGTGTTTTCACTGTCCGCCGATTGAAACCTGGGATCCTATATTATCCACAAACTCCCCACTCAAGACTTTTATTAGACTGCGGTAATACGCTGGCTGATCTGAGTCTTTGCAAGGTACACATGTCAAAAGGTACACTTTTTCATGTTGGGGCTGATATTGTTCCTTTGCTTCAGTTTAACTTCACTGGATACGCTCGTCATGTTTAAAAGAGAGACAAATTTAATGACTATCTGTTTGCGTTCCTGCACACCATGTCCCTTCTTAAAAGGGATCTATTCCAATGGGGACATTTTGCATGAAACGTCAATACCTGTTCTCTGGGAAAAATAAGAATAAAAATATCAATTTGCCGTCGGCTGAAACTTTTACCCAGAGTGCTAAACGATAAGATACTTGTCCTTTCATTCGAACAAGTCCATTTGTTTATTTGATGAGCTGTCTAAAATGTTCCGACGGAATGGTAAACAAAGTAGATCCTGATCAGACTATTTCTTTAAGGTATACACTGTTATCTCAAGCATGTCTGTACAATTAGCTTGAAGACTGAAAAAAATGTGCCGCATCGTCGGAAAACGTACCTACTGACATGTGCGCCGAGCGAAGACTCAAATAAGCCTGCGCAGTCTGATGAGAGTCTTCATTTTCGGCATGAAGAAACTAACAAATGCACCCAGAGAAGATTCTGATCAGACTGCGCGAATGCGCAGTCTGATCTGAATCTTCGCTGGATGCAAATGTCCAAAGGTACACTTCGGACGTTTCGGCTCATACGTGTCCATTTGTGTATTTTACTTTCTACAGCTTTTATTTTGTAGGCGCTGAAATGTTATCAGAAACCTGCATGGAGCATATTTTACCATTCATATGTTTCTACACGGTTCCAATATGTGATAATTTCGTCAGTGAACCACGTGGTCGTCCCGTGTGCCGAGAGGACTGCGAAATGGTAGCTAGCACTTGCCAGGATGAATATTATGTCTTTCGAGATGAGATGATTGATGGTATGCAACATATTTGAGCCGCAACGTCAGAAAACGTACCCCCAACGAAGACTCAGATCAGCCTGCGCATTCGCGCAGTCTGATCTGAGTCTTTGTTGTCCGCATGAAGAAATTTTGCATTCTTGGCTATCCAAAATGCACCGGTGAAGATTCTGATCAGACTGTGCTGAATGCACAGGCTGATCTTAATCTTCGCTGAGCGCGCGTGTCCGAATGTACGTTTCCTGACGTTGCGGTTCATTAATTTCTTGTAAAGCATCGGTACACATATAATACTGACTTTGTTGCAACATGGACAATCAGAGAAAGTATTAAGGAGGAGTATTTAATGATAATTCTGGAGTAATCGTCTCTATTTTTTTTAATACAAAAACATAAGTTTTAGGAACTCGCCGAGACGCTTCTAATGAATTCCTACAGCATATGTTTTTGAGCAGAAATGAGAAAAAAAAATAGCCAAGAACTATAACCGAGAACTTCTCCTTAACAACTCCCCTGATTATGTTCTTAAACTCAAGTTTTTGTCGAGGCTTGACTCTATGCTTTGAACTGCTTGACTGAAATAGCCTTGAGGGCAAAGCATGCAGCAGTAATGCCGGTACAAAAAAATATTGGCCTACATAAAGGAAACCTATTGAATTTGTTATTACAGGAATGAATTTCATTTTTGTGGAATTTATCGATGTGTAAACGCCACGAATCACTCTCAAACAGAATAAAGCCATTCGGCTTAATTTGAAGTTTGTGAGTGATTCACCGACGTTAACATATCGATAAAATCCACACACAAAAAAAAAATCATTTCTTATAAATTCTAACCAAGACACATTTACGTCGATAATACGGGTAAAATAGCTCATTTTAGAAATTTGCGCAAAGAATATTGTTCTGTGATTCCTGCTTATTGGATTTTATCGAAGTAGAAATCCAGTTTTCAGATTGCTATTGGCCAATCAAATTGCGCTAAATACTTGTAAGACTGTTGAGCTGGTACTAAAATATAGTTACGATATGTTGCACTTTGTATGTATAGCTCTTATGTAAAATTCAAACACAAAGAATAAATGTATATTTAGAAGTAGTATAAGAGTGTACTTTTGTCTAAAGGTCATTAACCCATTGTAGTCGGGAGACCCGTAAAAGGGTAATTGGCAAACAGTGCAGACCCAGATCAGACGCCGCAAAACCCGGCGTCTGATCAGGGTCTCCACTGTTTGCAAATAGTTTAGCCATTTTTCTCTAGGAATATGTAAATCTCATAGCTGGACGTACCTAAAATTGAAATTAGACTCTTCCAATATATAGTGAGGGAGAGTCTATTCAGTATACAATGGGTTAAAAGGTTATAGTTTTTACGGGTAGATATGGGCCGAGCCATGCGTAAACGTGTCTTCGGACATATGCGGACAACGAAGACACAGAACAGCTTGTGCATTCACGTTGATCAGGTCCTTCTCTGTCCATAAACATAATCATAGAATACTGAAGAGAGCAGATACCAGGATGAGACTTTAAGCATGCGCTGGATGATCTGAATCTGCACATTTTGCACATTTCCGAAGGCACTTTTTCGCTTGACATTACGAAAATACACATATTCAAAGATACTGAAAATTTTACCACCGAAAAATGAAAATTTTCAGATAAAAAAAAATTCAGATATTTTTCATGTTTCTGCTTAAAACATAGTGTGGGTACTCGTTAGTACCGCCTCGACGAGGCGGTTCTAACGAGAACCCACAATGTTTTGAGCAGAAATACGAAAAATTATGTAAACCCCTGTAAACCCCAGTTTTACTATATAAAAGTGGGGTTTAAGGGGGTCAAAATTATATAGGCATGTTTTCGTAATGACGCGGTCCATTTATTGATAGGCAGCAATTTTCATTGAATGCAACACCAGCATTGTAACTTTTAAGTATGTAGTGTGGCAAAAGGATAATTGCCTAACCAATGTCAAATTACTCCATTTATGGCGTGTGGACTCTTCTACCACAACTCTTTGGACCAGTCTATTTCCAATAGCAGGGTTCTGATTAGTTGCTAATATTACTATGTTTTATAGAAATACCTGTAGTTAATGCAAACAGTGTACATCCTGATTATAAGCCGCGTCTTGTGGTGCCTGATCTGGGTCTTCACTGCTTGCCAATGACCCTTTTATGGGTCGCTAGGCATAAATGGGTTATACATTTTAAATTCGTTTTATCTCGGTTGAAATAGGGTACATATGTCATTATATATCTGTAGGTGCTAAAGTGTTACCACAGTGTGAAGTTTTACCTCCAAGAGAGTCTGGAGAGAACTGTGTTAGGTTTGAGGAATTCATCGACTCTGGCGAAGAAGGTATGTGCATGTTGCTTGCTCAGATATATATTACCTAAGTGCTCAGACTATTTTACTCCTCACCGAATATACAGTTTACTCTCGTTACCTCGAACTCGCTTATCTCGAATAACCGCTTATCTCGAAGTGAAAATCTGGTCCCTGCCTAAACATGAAAATCTAACAACATGTAAAAATATGGTGAAACTCCTCTTTTCCACAATATCTTCAATATATCTCTAACGTCAAGAGTCCAATTACACATATATTTGTTAAATGTGGTTAATCGAATTAGTTTTTCCTCAATTCTGCAAATCTGATATGTTGAAGTACGGATATCTCGAAGTATTTCAGAGAGTCCCTTGGAATTTGAGATAACGAGAGTCGACTGTATATGTTTCACTCTAAGTGTTCAGACTACTTTACTCCTCGCCGAATATATAAACGGGTCCATTTAACTAATCTTTGAAGTATCAAAAATGCTTGAGTCTGTCTGCGTCTTATTTGTGTCTACGCTGTTTGTTCAGGCCTCTGCAGTGACGCTAAAGCCTTTATGATGGATCTGGCAATTTTTTCCTAATTGGCCATAGGACTTTTTTTTTTGCTGCGATCAAGTAACATTAAATCCGTTTTTTTTTTTATTTCGCTGTTGTGGTCTTGGCTATTCGTTAACATGTATATGTAATAAGTACCCCTTATGTTTCCCCATCTTATATAGTGAAAACATGTGGTATGCAAGGGACAACATTATCAGGTGGTTTTTCAGAATTCTGCAGTTTGAAAACCATTTTTTTTTTTTTTCAATTTGTTTATTACGTTTTGCTAACTTTTTACTGCATAAGGTGGTTTCTATGTTTCTTTACAACCAGAGTTGTCCCCATTTCCCATATTATAGGGTGAAAATCTCATGGCTATAGCTCTAGATAAAATGGCATCAAGATAAATATTTTTCGTAATTTAGCGTAAAATATATGTTGTTGGTACCCTGCGAGGCGCTTCTAATGATTACTAATAACATATATTGCTTTTGTTTTGTGAAGAAATTAGATCAAAATTCAATACTTTGTCAATCAAAGCACTGACAGCACTGGTGGGTCTATTGTCCCTAAGTCAAAGCTTGGGAAATGGTCCTGAAGAGGAACTTGAGGCTGTTTCATTTAACCCTTCACTTCTTGTAATTTAACCAAACAGTGTATACCCTGGTCAAACGCCGCGTTTTGTGACGTTTGATCTTGGTCTGAACTGTACGCCAATGTTCCAGTCCAGGTTTTACAGACAAACCTTTTTTACACTGCACTGAGGCACAGCGACACGAATAGCGTGGTTATAAATAAACCTTATCTAGATTTCGCACAAATGCGCAGATAATCACATTGACAACCACATTACGGAAATTTTCGTTATACATGTATATGTATATACTTTGGCGAGATTGTAAGCAA
Organism: Anodontia alba; assembly: GCA_964016985.1. Lineage (NCBI taxonomy): Eukaryota > Metazoa > Mollusca > Bivalvia > Lucinida > Lucinidae > Anodontia > Anodontia alba. The sequence goes on along the minus strand of OZ024825.1, from coordinate 107,021,605 downwards.
TCGACCCAAAATTGTTTAAAAAGACTACGGCTAAGTAGTTTTTAATTCCAAGTTAGATACAATAACTTAATGAAACAGTATTATTGTTAACTGAGAACATTTCCCGTCGCCTTGATATCTTGATATGTTTTTAAATGACGCTACTATGTCATAAAGGTCAAAAGGGTGTTGGAAGTCACGGATTCGAGCCTGGCTCAGACCAGTGACAAAAAATTTAGTTCACCCAGCATGTCTACAATAGCTGGATGAGTGACAAACAGTGTCGATTAGATCAGACGCCGCAGAAAGCGGCGTCTGATCTGGACTACACTGTTTGCTCAAGACTATCTGTTCCAGTACTTAAGGTAAATACTGTAATAACAAACATACGCAGTATGTTTGATTTACTGTACAGAGGTTGACAAACATGCCTAGGCACCCAGATCTCGTGGCAAACTTCGTTTTATCTCGTTCGCCATCTTGAATTTGGCATCACGGTAGGCACTTAAACCTCGTATGACGTCTCGTAGCAAACTTCGTTTTATCTCGTTCGCGATCTTGAATTTGGCATCACGGTAAACATCACGTGACCTCAGTTGACCCCGGCGCGTGAGGCCACCTTTGTTTGTAAACAAACTACAGTCAAATCTTATACATATCAGAAAAATGGTTGGCTTAGTATGTTTGCATCAAAGGCAGTGCCTTCATTTCATATTATTTGCTATAGATGAGACACGCACAGATCCCAGGCGTGAGGGAGACTTTGAAATGTGCATTGATAGATATGGGAAAAATGTATCTCACGGAAAACTCTATCTACCCGACGAAGACCCTTGCACAGCATGCACTTGCAACAATGGAGCACGTGAAGGGTGTAGAATGGTCACATGTGAAGAGCCACATTGCCAGAACTTTGTACGGTCACGTGACGCCTGCTGTGGCTACACATGTATTGAAACACATGTTTCAAACATTACAAGTAAGTTAACATTGTATGTACATTGGTATGTAAGTCGACATTTCCAAATGTGTTTATTTACATCTGTGCACTTTTTTTTTAATTTGGAACTGCGTCAGAATTTACGGCAAGCTTTCGCCTCAGTAAAAGTAGAAAAATCCGGTTATTGTACATGTGCTGCTTTGATTTGTCATCTCTTCTTTTTTTCGGGGTTTTGAGAAGGCAGTGCATCGTGATTGTCGCTTTTCTAAGGTAGCTTCTGTCATAGCAAACACACGAAGTGTCATGTGCTGCTTTGATTTGTCATCTCTTCTTTTTTTCGGGGTTTTGAGAAGGCAGTGCATCGTGATTGTCGCTTTTCTAAGGTAGCTTCTGTCATAGCAAACACACGAAGTGTTTGCATTACTGTAGAGTGGCTGACAAACATACTTAGGCACCCATTTCTCTTGTGGAATCTCAGAGCAAACTTCGTTTTATCTCGTTCGCCATCTTTGATTTAGTATCACGGTAGACGGATTAATAAGCCAAAACATGAGAAATAATTATTGATAAACCTGTTTAAAGTTGCTTTTGAATAAATAAAAGCTCTGCTGAGTTTAAACAAAACATTTAAAAAAAAAAAAAAAAAAAAAAAAAAAAATAAAATAAAATCAAGGCCAACTTTGTAAACAAACAAACTGCTGTTAAATCTTATACATATCAGAAAAAAAAAAGCTGAATGAGTAAGCATCAAAGGCAGTTCCTTTAGTTCATATTACTTTTGAACTCTGACTGGTTAACCCGAGAAAAGAATCCAGAAATATAATTGAAGTTACCCAGAAAAGGCCATAGTCATGAAGCACTGCTTTCCCAAGCCATCGAATGAGGAGATCAATAACAAAGAAATACAAGACATAATGCCACAGTTGCAACAGCCATATACAGTCGTTATCTTGACTTCGCTTATCTCGAAAACCCGCTTATCCCGAAGTGAATATCTGTTCTCTGTTTTAGCATGGAAATCTAACAGCAGGTAACAAAATATTGTGGAAAAGAGGAGAAATTGCTCCCGAGGAGCAATTTCTCCTCTTTTCACAATATTTTAATATATCTCTAATTTCACGAGTCAAATTAGACATTCGTTTGTGAAATGTGGCTGTTCGATTTATATTTTCCTCAATTCTGCAAATCTGATGTCGAGGTACGGATATGTCGAAAAAATTTAGAAAGTCCCTTAGACTCCGAGATAACGACAGTCGACTGAACTATGAAGAACTACAACAGAGGAACTACCCCTAACGGCCAACAAAAATTTAGGGGATGTGGGGTTGTGGCTTAAACTAGTTTTAATCTGTCGAAACCTCAGCCTGATCTCCTGAGAGGACGCTCCAGATATTAATACAATAATACAAAAAGATAAACAAAATTTAACACAATGAAAGCACAGGCTTGTGAAATAAAATGCTACCATAAACAATTAAATATCTCAAACTTAGACCACATCACAAATGAGATCTACGCAAGCAAATTCGCGATGCCATTGGTTCTCAGGATGACCTTCTCACCATGGTCAAGAAACGAAAACTCAAATTGTACGGCTGTTCCTCAGGTCGAAGATGGACCGCATCGCCAGACTTTCTGTCGAATTAACCTTTGGTCTAAATGCACCATAGCGAGGCTTCATGTTTATTTCTTTGTCTGAAGTTTACCTTTGACCTTACACTTACAAAAGCAACAGCTCTGGTTCTAGTCTGGAGAGACTGCGTGAATATGCAAGCTCGCCTGAACCTTTGCTGTTCGTATATGCTATAATGGCTATTTTCCCAATATGTGACTCAATATAATTCTGCAAAGTGTAGATGAAGGGACCAAAAGAATGGGCGGGCAGAAGGAAATCGGTGACTTGACCGGTCTTACGTTCGCAACCTAATACACGGCACATAAATCAATCTCAGTCACCAGTGGCGCCCCACTAACTGCCACATCATTACGAAAACATGCCTATTCAAATATACTGAAAATTTTACCAAGAATAAATGAAAAAAATTAGATAAAAATTCTGATAATTTTCATATTTCTACTCAAAACATAGATTGCGGGTACTCGTTAGAACCGCCTCGGCGAGGCGGTTCTAACGAGTATCCACAATCTACGTTTTTGAGCAGAAATAAGAAAAATAATGTATACCCCTGTAAACCCCAGTTTTACAATACATAAGTGGGGTTTGAGGGGGTCAAAATTATATAGGCTTGTTTTCCTGATGTTTTAGGGACTAAAGGTGAAGTGAAGTGAAAGAAGTGAAGTGAACGTCACTGATTTGATAGTTAATGCACACACAATAAACGCTGAAACTAAGCATTTTAGTGTCTCAGATGTTGCTTTAGACCGGCCCCAGTCTCTAGTGACTAAATATTTAGATATTCTTATAAGCATGTTTGATACATCCACTAAAATAAAACCAATATAATATCATGATTAGAGAGGCTGGCCTCTAGTGACCAGTCATGATATTACTTTGGTTTTATTTCCGAGCATTATCAAACAGGATTATAAGGATAAATATTTAGTCATTGGAGGCAGGAGCCAGTCTAATGTTGCACACATCAATATGTGATTTAAAATATTTTCTTGGAACTGACAAGTAACTCACCCTCCTACAACAGTAAGTTCATTAATTTTGATTATGCATACAGAGGGCAGTGTAGATTCTCAGTTTCCAGTTCCCTTTAGTTAAGGGAAATTAATACTCTTTCAGGGGAGACAACTCTGTCAAAATTGAATTTGCATATCTTCTGAAAAGGGTTCTACTTTAAAACAAAAGAATATACTCATTTTGGATGCAAATGCCTTCTATAACCCATTTAATCCTGGCGGCCCAATTAAAGGGATATTTGCAAACAGTGTCGACCCAGATCAGACGCCGTAGAACGCGGCGTCTGATCAGGATCTACACTGTTTGCATTAAATACAGGAATTTCTATAAAATATGGTCATAATAAAAACTAACTAGACACCCCTTCTGTTGGAAATGGATCGGATCAAAGAGGTAAGGTAGAAGAGTCCACTCGACATAAATGGGTTAAGAGCAGAGCGATTTTCAGAAGGAATGGTATACAAGCAAGCAAAGTTGTCTCCTTTGTACAAAATGACGGAACAGGCATCAACTATAGGAAACTCCACTTCAGTATTTTGTTCTTCTTAGTCCACATTACGAAAACACGCCTATAAAAATATATAGAAAATTTCACCTCCCAAAATTGAAAATTTGCAGATAAAAAAACTCTGATAGTTTTCATATTTCTGCTCAAAACATAGATTCTGGGTACTCGTTAGAACCGCCTCGGCGAGGCGGTTCTAACTGGTACCCACATTCTATGTTTTTAAGCAGAAATAAGAAAAATAATGTATACCCCTGTGAACCCCAGTTTTACTGTATAAAAGTGGGGTATAAGGGGTCAATATTATATGGGCATGTTTTCGTGATGATTATTTCCTATTTGAGTATAGTGATATGAATATGGTTGCATATTGTCAGACATCAGTTTACAAACTCTTACACAACGTACAATACAGGTTCGTGTCGCTCGTTTGATGGCTCTATCGCCGAAGATGGACAAGAATTCCAGCCGACCTCTGACCCCTGTGTTCAATGTATGTGTGTAGCAGGACTTAAAGGACCGTGCAGAAGTATTGCTTGCCAGCCACCAGACTGTCCGCACCCAAAACCCGTCCCGGGACTATGTTGTTCTTTTACGTGCGATGAACTTGAAATCGACACTGGGTTTGTTAAAGGTATGTTGATCAGTCACTAATTAGCATGGTAGTGTTTTCTCTGAGATTCTAAAGAAGCGTTGTACATTGATACACCTTCAGGGGCAACAACTCTGTCAAATTGTTTTTCCCTTCTGGAAAGAGTTCTTTCTCTTTAGAGTAGACCGCTTTTAAATAGGAGGTTGATATACAGGAGAGGAAACGGGACGGTACAAAAATGTCTTCTTTGTGACAAATGGCAGAAAATCTACCACGTGTACCCAGTCCCCTTAATGCTTTGCATGCTGGGTAAAATTTCAGCAAACGATGTTTTGAATTATTTTCTTATTTTTCCTATGAAATAGGATCTGATACTTCATGCAAATTGTCTCCTTAATACCAGACACTATTTTCTAGGAAAAATAAGACAAAAAAATCACCAATTTGTCGTCTGCTGAACATGGCCATAGCGTGGTAAGGATTAATATTTCTTTACTCATTTCAAACAAGTATTAGCTTTTTTTTCACAAAAACTAGCAGTTCATCACGAAAACACGCCTATATAATTTTGACCCCCTCAAACCCCACTTTTATATAGTAAAACTGGGGTTTACAGGGGTATACATTATTTCTGCTCAAAACATAGATTGTGGGTACTCGTTAGAACCGCCTCGCCGAGGCGGTTCTAACGAGTACCCACAATCTATGTTTTGAGCAGAAATATGAAAAATATCAGAGTTTTTATCTGAAAATTTTCATTTTTTTGGTGGTAAAATTTTCATTATATTTGAATAGGCGTGTTTTCGTAATGTCGTTTAGCTTCAGCAGTTGCATATACGCTTATGCCACACATTATGGCATATATATCAACATTAATCGAACTAACCTAAATGACTCCAATTATATTCCGAGGTTTGGTTCACTCAGAACTATCAACTGTTACAGTGGTGACAGCGTTTTTCATGTCCACGGAAACGCATGCAAAACGCTTTTTAACGGTTTGGAAACGCAGCGTTTCGACCACGCTGAAACGATCGTTTACAGTTTTAGCCAATCAGATCATCGTTTCTGAAACGTTTCAAGCGTTTCAAATATTAACCAATCACATTAGCGTTCGGAAAACGCTGTCATGGAAACCATGTCTGGTTTCAAACGTTTTAGCGTTTGCAGAGTTAGCCAATCAAAATCCCGCGGACTCAATTTATTTTACATCTTTTTTTTTTTTTTTTTTTTTTTTTTTTTTTTTTTCCAATTTCACTTAATTATAATTGTTATAAAATTGCGCTTCTGACTGGTGATCAGGAGTCGCGGGTTCGATGCTTGCCGGTGCAGTCAGGTAATAGTTGTTTGTTGCACACTATGTTCTCACCTGAGACAAACACTGGGTACATAAATACATGTATTTCGATTATAAATTACATCAAGTGGTATTAAAGCCACTTGATTATATTGAATGCAATGATTAGACTCACATCAATGAATGTAATATTTGTAGTAATAATAATAATAATAACGATTACTAAACATATATTTTTATGTCACGGTTTTGCAGATTAACATTTCACTGTATCAGCGTATACGGGAGTTCCCTGTCCAAGATTGCGGCTAAGTAGCGGTAGGAAAACATCTAGAGTAAATACATGTATTTCGTTATATTTTCCTTCCGCGATGATTTAGGATATTAGATGGTGGCAATTAGCTATTAAAGACACAATTTAGATTACATAACACGCTAATGGCCATAAGCAGATAAAAATAAGAAGTTCTTGGTGACTTTGGCCAACCTTATAGGTAGGGGCCTAATAAGGGGAAATTATTGACATTAGTAAAGTTTATGATTAAAACATAGAAACAGATAAGGTCGGTAATTTGGCGAAAGGTTGGTGTGCATTTTTTTTCTTTTTACTCATTAAAATATAGCTGGTTGTTTTTAATAAAATCGCCTCGCAAAGGCAGTTCTAATGAATACCCACAACATATTTTATGGATAAATTATGGATAAATTAACATTTATGTCTTTATATGCTAGTTTATCATCAAATTCCCTCTTCTGCATAAATTTCCATTAGCACAATTTCAAAGCTTCGTCAAACTAAAAGATAATCACTAAAAAGGGTATAATAAATAAATCCATTGTTCAGGAAAAGCATAATTTTGGAGCACTTTTTTTCGCAAAGACATTTAAGAATTATTTACCACGCTATGGGGCAGTTTCAGCAGACAAGAAATTAATAAGATTGTGTTTTTATTTTTTCTGAAAAATAGGATTTGAAATGTCAAATGCCATTTTACGGGAAATATAAGAACAAAATCTTTATTTTTCTTTCATTCCCAGCAATGAATAATGATAGGAATGCCTTTCAACTTCCAGTCAAGAATGATTGATTATTGACTTTTGAAAGTACTGGAAAACGCGTTGTGTCTTAAAATGCAATATAAAACGGAAAAGGAATTTTAACAGTTTTTGGCAGAATCACTTTAATTCCTGCAAAAAAGAATGTACTTTCAGTGAATATGTGGATCAGTCTGCACATCCCGCAATCTTATCAGTCTGTGTTTTCTGGACGAAGAAGCAGTAGATCTTCTAGAGCGTGTGGTGAAGACTGATCAGACTGTGCAGACGTACAGGCTGATCTGAATATTCACTAAACATACAGAGTTTGTAGAAATAACTGTGTTTCAGAAAATTCAGTTTGCGCAATTGCAGAAAGTAAATATTCACATTTTAGGATACAATCATTTTTTTATTTTTTTATTTTTTTTTAAATTTCCTATCAGACTTATTATACAGTTCTCCATCAGTAGAATTCGGATCCAGTTTTTGAAGTGTTCTTATTTACTTTAAAAATAAGTAAATAAATAAATAAATGAGGTTCATTTGAGAAACTTTATGATCGATTTATGATTATGATCATATCTTGTATTTTCATGTTTCTCCTCCAGAACATATATGGTTGGTACTCATTAAAATTACCTCTGTGAGGTGATTCTAATAAATATACGCAACAAAATTATTTAAGTGGAAAAATGAAGCCACACATCAATTATTATCAAATACTCTATGCCACATGAATCTGGAGTAGTGTGCAATTAATGCGTATAATATCATGATATTTTCCAATTTTTATTTATTTACATATTTTTTTTTATTTATACTATCCCCTTTTTGATCTTTCAAATATTACATAATATTAGCCTGTGTATTTCTTAAGGAGGGTGAGGTATAGGATATACTCATTCCTTGTATTGTTTATTGGAAGTTTTATGATATGCAGGTGCACTTCCAAATCTGTTTGGATGAGAAAAAAAAGAAACATCATGCATAAACAGGTAATGCCTTAAAAGGATATAATGCTCGTATATTTGAAATTAAGACAACACCAGACGTAATGTAAAAAATATTTATCGAAGAAGACTTACTTAAAAACTGCTAAGTCAGTTTTGAACAAATAAAAAAAAAAAAAAAAAAAAAAAAAAAAAAAACATTTCAATTTCATCCATTCATCTTTGATAAAAAGTCATTTTCATTTTAAACTATCGAATACATGTAGATACAAAGTAATTTTACCAATATTAAAAAAGAGGAATACATGAAAATATGTGATAAATATAGGGCATCCGCGCACTCTGATTTGCTTCGTAGCTGCTCATCTGTCTTATTCGATACGATTTGCCAATAGTCTTGCACATTATCTTCTAATATTTAACCTATTGTTACTGAATGAACTCACCCACCCTATATACTGGAAGATTCTAATTTCGATTTTAGGTATGCCAGGCTATGTTATGTAGAGAAACAAATGGTTGAACTATTTGCAAATAATGGATACCCTGATCAGACGTCAGATCTGCGGCATCTGATCTGGGTCTCCACTGTTTGCTAATTACCCTTTTAGGAGTATCCAGACTACAATGTGCTATAAATGCAACATTGATTAGTATGTTCATCCGTGCATTTTGATCTGATTCGTTGCAGTTCATCTGTACATTTTTATTATGATTATTATTCGAAAGGATCTGCTGTTTCTCCAGTGCATCGTCTTCTAATATTTAAGTATAGGTTGCAATATGCAAAATACTAGATTAGAATGTGCATCCGCGCACTCTGCTCTGGGTCATTACTGCTCGTCCATACATTTGATCTGTTTATCCAGCACATCGTCTTCTAATATTAAAATATAGCGTTCTTAAGGTTAACAGCTTTGCATATACATGCCAAAAATGTTTTCATAGTGAGAATATACTTTCATGAAAGCCCTCCAGCAAGATATTTGCCGACTGTCCACATAATTGCCATGATGTGCACAGTGCATCGTATTCGAAAAATAATGGCCCAAACAAGTAAAAATGGACCTATTTATATTTTACGATTCTGATCAGTCTGTGTATTAGATGGATACTGAGCGATTCATGTATTACAGTATTTTATACTAATGACCTGATCAGTGAACTGAGTGGACAACATTATGCACTAGACTGATCCACTCACTTTAATCTGAGTAACACCTATGCTCAGAGGGACGTTTTCACTGGATAAGGATCTAATGAAAGGATTAGTATTGGTGACACATAATTCTAACAATAAGTTTCAGTAAAGCAGATCATCTGTTCCAGAACCATTTGTCTAAACGACAGTGTACATTTCATTTAAAAAAAAAAGGTGGGGGCGTGAGGGGGAGGGACGTGAGGGGGAGGGGGAAGAAATATTACTCAAAACAATAATGGCAATTCACAGGTTCGACGTAGTTCAGACTGGTGTAGAAAATCTTTCATCTTGATCCTGCTGCGCAAGCTAATCTGGTTTGGTCGGCACTGGTTGAATATATATTAGCCCCTTTGAATAGAAATAAGAAACGACCTTATGATTTTTGAGAACAGCTTAGACCAAGGTGAACCTGCATTTCCGCGCAGTCTGATCGTGGTCTACACATATCACCAACAGAATGGATTATGTCAACGATTCATTGTCCAGTTGAACCTTTATCACTCTCTGGGCTAACTCAGCAGATGGCAAATTCATGACCTCTTTTCTTATTTTCTCCCGTAAAACAGGTTTGACATTTCACGCAAATCTCCACTGAAGACAATTTGCAGGGGAAGTGAAGTCCTGTGGAGATAATATGTATGAAAAGCCGATACCTGTTTTCAGGATAACATAAGAAAAATACTTCAAAATGTCATCAACTGACTATTCTGTACATTTCATGCAAATTTTCTTGAATAGAGACAAGTGGCATGAAATGTCAAATCCTGTTTTCTGGAGAAACGAAAAAAATGTCATCACTTTGTTGTCTGCTGAATAAACAGAGTGGTAAAGGTTAACATTTAACCTGCTTTGTTTAGATATAAGCAGATGATATTATTATTTTATTTTATTTTATTTTATTTTATTTTTTTTTTTTTTGATGTGAAAACAGTTTAACTCACTTTAATTTGGAGACACAAAACAGGCTATTGGAAAACAGTGCAGATCCAGATCAGACACTGCAAAATGCGGCATTTGATCAGGGTAGCCATTGTTTTCACAGTTCAGTCATTTTTCGCTAGGATTATCTAAGTCACATAACCTGACATGCCTAACATTGAATTAGACTCTTCCAATATAGAGTGTGGGGGAATCTATTTGGACATATATACTCTTGTTGCATCTTTTCACCTTTTCCCATGATGCTGTCAAATTGTGCTACATGGAAGTCAAATAAAGAACTAAACTTGTATAAGTTTTATCTCTGGCATTTTTACTTATGGGATTATTTCCTATGACATTTTACCAGGTAGCCTCTGGCATTTTTATTTGTTGCATTTTTCCTCTAACATTTTTGCATATGACATTTTCAGCTCTGGCATTAATACCGCACACCTTAAAAACAAAATAAGTCAGAAAAGCCTGCCGATTTAAATGACAAATCGTAGCCATTTACATACATCTAAAACTATGCAATAATAATAATAATAATAATAATAATTATAAATAAAAATAAAATAAAAATAAAATAAAAAATAAATAAAAATAAAATAAAATATAAAAGTAAGATAAATAAAATAAATAAATATTTTCTTGGTTAAGGCATTCTGATATTGTCAAATCATTTGCAGGCAATTTGTATGAAATGCCAAAATCTGTTTTCAGGAAATTATATAAACTTCAAAATGTCATCTGCTAAATATTTTATACCGAGTACTATGTGCTAAAACATGTAATTGTCAAAAGACGTTGATTGTCATGATTGCAGTGTAAAAATAATAGGCTTCACAAAGTATAATAATTAATCATGTTAATTCTTTCGAAAATACCAAAATATATTTTATAAAGAAAATATAAATAAATAAAATAAAATAAAATAAATATAATTTTAATACGTAGATACAGAGTACTTTAGTTGTAATAAACACGGTTAAATACGGTCCAACAGGTATTTATGATTCGATTGGTCTAACATACAAACGGTGCGAAACGGTGAAATGATTGGCCGAAACGGAAAAAGCGTTTCGATAAGGCAAGCTGATTGGCCGAAACGGTGAAAAGCGTTTCGAGAAAACGTTTGTATCTCCTCAGTGCGCATATGCAAATTAAGCGTTTGAGTGAAACGCTTTGCTCTGTAATTTGATTGGCCGAAACGATATGAAACGCTAGAAACGTTGTCGAAACGCAAACGTTATGCCACGATTTTAAAACGCACCCCAAACGCATAAACGGACAAGAAAAACGTAATCGCTACTGTACGTGTACACGAATGATAGGTTCCATGGACTTTGTTTCTTGGTAGTTACTATTATCACGTATGTGGTTTTCAACATTTTGACTATAGCAGATCACTGGATAGATAATGGAGTCCTTACCTGCGTCCAGTAGTGCAAAGTAACAACGAACTTTTTGCCCTGGATCCTTGTACCTAATAACAAGCGCCAACAGGAGCAGGGGACCTTGAAAACACTCCTGAATAAATTGGACTGTTCAACGCAGCCCATGGCTAGTATTAGCTGATTCGACAGTAAAATGCTTCCATTTTAATGCCAGTAGAGATACTTCCCAAAATCTGTAACAAAAGCAATAACTACAATGTCCAACCTGAGTAAACGATTTAAGACCTTTAAAGCTCGATTCAGCATTTAGACTTTCAGTTGCCTTGGCAAAAAATACAGTACATGACTGAGGACTGTTGAGCAAACAGTCAAGAATCATTTCTGTCAAAGTACCCGCATGATTTTTTGTTTTGTTTGTATTGAAGTTTTATGGCCGATCGACACATGTTAGGTCATTTCGAGCGAAGTCAGTTAACTTTATGGTGTAAAATAATGTACTAGTAGTCCATGACTATCTGCACAACCAAAATATATAGTGTACTTCTGGAGAAACAAAAACTCTGCCAAATAATGTTTAAGTGTCTCAAAACCCATGAATCCTGTGTGCATGATTTAGTTGGCAGTAATAACCGTGAAAGAAGAGGAGTTGCTGAGACTGATGCTACATAAGTAGATCCATCTGCGTTTGGTTTACACAACGAGGACAGTGACAATATCTGGCCTATCTGTACCTATTCACTCACACAGGTTTATGTTATGCCATGTATGTATAAGATATATCTTGCTAGCTAACATATTCAATGAAGATGCACGCAAAGCCTTCAGCACATTTGATGCATGACCTTTTTGGAAAGGTACTCCTCCGAAGATGTGAATGTATAAACAGGATAGAGTATGGAATTCTACCATATGAAGTCTCATTGTAATTGAAACCGATTTACGTTCGGCAGGCATGTGCTCTGCGTTTCAAATGACAATCTTTTTTAGATTTTGTTTCTTTATAATAACACATAGGCACTAAAGTATGAGCCGTGTCTCATTTCCATATTTGTCAGCCGGTATATTTCTTTAGGTAATATTTTCGGATAACAGATTTGAGAATTTTTGTGTTTTTCCTTTTAGAACCATGTATAGATTATAATGGAACCCGCATTGAAAACGGAGAGTATCAGCCTGGTTCTGACCCATGTACCACGTGTCAGTGTGTCCGGGGCAGGAAGGAAGTATGTATGAGTGTGGGTTGTATACCTCCGGACTGTCCGAGGCCAGAACCTGTCCCTGGAGTGTGCTGTAAATACGTGTGCCGGGAACCGGAGATGATACATGTAGAGGAGAATTCAGAAGCAGGTACAAAACCACATTTTGCTCTTTATTATTGCATAAAAGCAGTTTCGCATATTATTAACAACCGTGCATTAACCGGCAAAAGGCCATGTATTAACAAGGCAATTCACGCGCTGTTAATGCACGGCTACACAACTTTCAATATGTTCGTACCGGGGCCACAAATTTGCTGCCGTTACGAGATGTGTACTGCCCGGCCCTAGAACGAGCATAGTCCGTGGAAACTGCGTTCGCGAGACATCGACCAAAAGGCGAAACAAAACAGTGCAAGAAATAACGCGAAATGTAGCAAATGTTTTCAGATTTTATGCAATAATAGCGATCGAACATCGTTTTTCAATGCATTAACATATGCCAGGTCCCTTGGGAGGTGTTGAAAACACCGTGGCCTCTGTTTTCAACACCTCCCTCTGGACCTGGCGAATTTTAATACATGAAAAACCATGTTTGATCCCTATATACGAGCCGCAACTTAAAAGAAAAAACATAACCATTACGAAAACACGCCTATTCAAATATATTGAAATATTTACAACCAAAAAAGGGAAAATTTTCAAATAAAAAATTCCTATATTTTTCACATTTCTGTCCAAAACATAGATTGTGGGTACTCGTTAGAACCGCCTCGGCGAGGCGGTTCTAACGAGTACCCACAATCTATGTTGTGTTAGCAAAATAAGAAAAATAATGTATACCCCTGTAAACCCCAGTTTTACTATATAAAAGTGGGGTTGGAGGGGGTCAAAATTATTTAGGTATCTTTTCGTGATGTACAGACCTGTGGACCAACGAAGACACAAATCGGCCTGCGCTCCTGCGCAAACTGATTTGAGTATTCTTGTCCGCATGAAGCAATTTTACATCACTGGATATTAAAATGCGCCTAGATATGAGTCTGATCAGACTGCGTATATGCGCGTGCTGATCTGAATCTTCGTTGGGCGTAAATATCCAGAGGTATTTTTTCTGACGCTGTGGATAAATTCGTTTACGGAGAACGTTTCATCACTAAAATCATAATAATTACCCTCGGTAATTTGCACAAATCCCACCGCTTGCGCTTCTGTATTAAATTGCTGTCTTAATTTTTTGAGTCTTTAGGCTTAAATATTGCTTTAATAATTATTTTCCTAAAACACTTAGGTTGCCTTCTACGTTTAATGGTCTATGTATTTTCGTTACAGTTTCGGTTCATTTGTTCGTGTTTTTTTTTTGTATTGGTGAAATGCCCTTATGTAATGTCGAATGGTCATTCAACCCTTATCTGGCCCCTAGACTGTAAAACTTTTTTTTCATGCTCAATTCAGCTGAACATGAAACTTTCTCCGCTAATAAATATTAAAATGACAATAATAGTTGGCATTTTCAGTTTTATTAGCACGGAAATTTTCATGCTCAGCTGCGTAGAACAAGAAAGAATTTGCAATTATTAGTAATTTGAGAATTATTAGCAGGATAATATTTCATGCTCAGCTGAGTTGAGCATTAAAAAAGTTTTATAACCTCGGGGCCTGATGTCCTAGGAGGTTTGTTTTTTGATTGTGCTTTCTTTCTGGTTATCTCCATATATATGGTAACATATATTTAATACCGTTTTCGTTAAACATGTTTAAAATCCCAGTTTTACTGTATAAAAGTGGGGTATAAGGGGTCAATATTATATGGGCATGTTTTCGTGATGATTATTTCCTTTTCCAGTATAGTGATATGAATATGGTTGCATATTGTCAGACATCAGTTTACAAACTCTTACACAACGTACAATACAGGTTCGTGTCGCTCGTTTGATGGCTCTATCGCCGAAGATGGTCAAGAATTCCAGCCGACCTCTGACCCCTGTGTTCAATGTATGTGTGTAGCAGGAATTAAAGGACCGTGTAGAAGTATTGCTTGCCAGCCACCAGACTGTCCGCACCCAAAACCCGTCCCGGGACTATGTTGTTCTTTTACGTGCGATGAACTTGAAATCGACACTGGGTTTGTTAAAGGTACGTTGATCAGTCTCTAATTAGCATGGTAGTGTTTTCTCTGAGATTCTAAAGAAGCGTTGTACATTGATACACCTTCAGGGGCGACAACTGTCAAATTGTTTTCGTTTTCCCTTCTGGAACGAGTTGTTTCTCTTTAGAGTAGACCGCTTTTAAATAGGAGGTTAATGTACAGGAGAGGAAACGGGACGGTACAAGTGTTCTTTGTGACAAATGGCAGAAAATCTACCATGTGTACCCAGTCCCCTTAATGCTTTGCATGCTGGGTAAAATTTCAGCAAACGATGTTTTGAATTATTTTCTTATTTTTCCTATGAAATAGGATCTGATACTTCATGCAAATTGTCCCCTTAATACCAGATACTATTTTCTAGGAAAAAATAAGAAAAAAAAATCAGTTTGTCGTCTGCTGAACATAGTCATAGCGTGGTAAGGATTAATATTTCTTTACTCATTTCAAACAAGTATTAGCTTTTTTTCACAAAAACTAGCAGTTCGTTTAGCTTCAGCAGTGGCATATACGCTTATGCCACATATTATGGCATATACGAGCGTATATCAACCTTATTGACCTAACCTACATGACTCCAATTATATTCCGAGGATTGGTTCACTCAGAACTATCAACTGTTACATGTACGTGTATACGAATGATAGGTTCCACGGACTTTGTTTCTTGGTAGTTACCATTATCACCAGACTGCTAGAATTGCCAAAGCTGGTGTAGTATTTGACCGGCTACGTGGAAGTATTTGGGACCAAAGTGGAATCAGACTTGACACAAAGCTGAAAGTATATAGATCGGTGGTGCTGCTAACACTATTATACACATGCGAAACTTGGACAGTTTACCAACGGCACTCCAAAAGACTGAACCACTTCCATACAAGCTGTCTTAGAAAACGTCTAAAGATCAAGTGGCAAGACAGGATTTTTTTTTTGTATTGATGAAATGCCCTTATGTAATGTCGAATGGTCATTCAACCCTTATCTGGCCCCTAGATTGTAAAACTTTTTTTCATGCTCAGCTGAGCTGAAAATGAAACTTTCTCCGCTAATAAATATTAAAATGTCAATAATAGTTGGCATTTTCAGTTTTATTAGCACGGAAATTTTCAAGCTCAGCTGTGTAGAACAAGAAAGAATTTGCAATTATTAGTAATTTGAGAATTATTAGCAGGAAAATATTTCATGCTCAGCTGAGTTGAGCATTAAAAAAGTTTTATAACCTCGGGGCCTGATGTCCTAGGAGGTTTGTTTTTTGATTGTGCTTTCTTTCTGGTTATCTCCATATATATGGTAACATACATTTAATACCGTTTTTGTTAAACATGTTTAACATAAAAATGCACTCTTTCCCCCCCCCCCCACACGCACCCCATAATACATTTGAGCAATGTAATAATCAGAAAACAACAACAACAAAAAACATCTATGTATGAGGTGCAATGTGAGTATCGCTTGGCGTATCATATAATTTACATGATGCCTTTGTTGCATTTGCAGCTGTACAGTCTGACCAGGACCTTCAATTGTCTGCTTACCGAAGCATTGGTATGTCGGTCGAGTATATAGAAATTGAGATTGTTCAAATGGTAGCTTTTTATTTCACAAGGACTGCACACAACCCCGAGAATGTGCACAATACTGGTTAACCGCTTGGAGGACTAAGCCTGTCCAGTAAACATGTGGTTAGGTAAACTGACCGCCCTGGACAGGAGCCCATTGGGTTGACTGGGCCGTAAAACCTCAACACAAACACCCCCGACCCAGCACAGGCTTAAGCAGATTTTGATTTTTCATTGATACCAGACCCCGAGGTTATCAAACTTTTTTCATGCTCATCTCAGCTGAGCATGAAATTTTTCTCTGCTAGTAAATACGAAAATGCCAACAATAGTTGGCATTTTCATATTTGTTAGCAGAGAAAATTTCATGCTCAGCTATGATCAGTAAGAATAAAAATCTGGCAATTATTGGTAATTTGGGATTTATTAGCATGAAAATTTTCATGCTCAGCTGAGTTGAGCATGAAAAAAGTTTAATAACCTCGGGGCCAGAATTGATTCAATCATCGCCGAGAAAATTAAAATGAAATCTGCGCTATGAAGAAGTATGGGAATATTTTTACGGCCGCCACCATCTTAACATCAACACTTAACCCTTCTCATGCTGAATAAATTCAGATGCCACGCCCACTGCTATTTTCCAGCCAATCAGAATACTTGATCCGGTTTTTTTTTTATAGAAATTCACATATTTTATGACAAACAGTGCAGATCCAGATCAGTTGGCTTCTACAGCCAACTGATCTGGATCTGCACTATTTGCTAAGACAGGGCATATCGTGTTTAGTAAACATCAGCTGCAGAAAAAGAAAATTAATGTCCTGCTGAGCCCGTATACCCTGCCTTTGCAAACAGTGTAGATAAAGATATATTGGAAGCCAACTGATCTAAATTTGCACCGTTTGCCATTTAGTATCTGAATTTACATCAGCAATCTGGTGCAAGGACTCTTTTTAGCTGAGAATTATAAGTGGTTGCAGCATCTTAATTTATTCACCAGGGCACATAAAAAGACGTCGGAGCCATAATCAGACTGATAATCTAGCCTTCGTTGTTCTTAGTATATTACAATCTGTTCAATATGTATTTCAGGACCCTGCATAGCTTATAACGGGACCCATGTTGAAAACGGGGTTTTTCAGCCAGGAGGTGATCCCTGTATCAAGTGTGAATGTATTTCCGGCAGGATTGCTGCGTGTATTGGCTGTGTGCCTCCGGACTGTCCTGATCCTGAACCTGTCCCTGGCGTTTGTTGTCAGTACATCTGCCGAGAGACAAACCTATATCATGGCGGTCCACAATGTACATGAACGCTTATTACTTTCTTATTGGCTTTGTATGGAAACAACAAGCATCACACACACACACACACACACACATACACACACACACACACACACACACACACACACACACACACACACACACATATATATATATATATATATATATATATATATATATATATATATATATATATATATATATATATATATATATATGTGTGTGTGTGTGTGTGTGTGTGTGTGTGTGTGTGTGTGTGTGGGTGGGGGGGGGGGGCAATGTCAAGTGAAAACGTGCCTTCAAACATGCGCAAAATGTGCGGATCACATCATCCTGCACATGTGCAAAATCTCATCCGGGCATTTGCTCGCTATCGAACTATTCTTTAGTATCTAATGCTCCTGTGAGCGGACAGCGAAGGCTCTGATGAGACTGCAGGCTGATCTGGCCTTCGCTGTCTGCATATCCTCCAAAGACATTTTTCACATAGGGATGCCCATTTTATTATTATGTTGCTTTAAATATTGAATGACAAAATCGATAAACTCCGGGGAGCATGCTTGCAGATATCACTCGATGTCGTATCGCTCTCTTGATATTGCACGGGTACTTGAATGCCTTTGTATGTCAGCGTTACGTGTCGTTGTTTTTGATGAAGTCTTCAGGCAATGACGTCACGCCCAATTGTCTTGTGTTTGTGTAGGTTCTGAATGTTACATAACTGAAATACAGTCGAACCTGAATGACTCGAACATCTTTGGGACCATGGAAATTCGTTCGAGACATGGGTAGTTCGAGCCACTGAGTGTTAATCATGGCACCAATTCAGGAAGCAAATAGCGATAATTTAGGGAAATCTTTTCGATTTTCTACACAGGGATTGTATGTTGTGTATACTCATTAGAATCGCATCGATAAGGCGATTCTAATGAGTACACACAACATACAATTTTCACGATAAAATTAGAAAAAAAATCATTAAATATTTGTTTTCTTGAGGTACCGGAAGAATTTCGTAGGGACTCAAAAACGAGTTCGAATTAGCCATGGTAAACGAGCCATCGGTGTTCGAGCTATTGCGGTTCGACTGTACCTGTTTTTTAAGCTACAAACAACTGAAAACGACCCTAAATATTTATAAATATATTGCAACGGAATAGGTACTAAGATCACTTCTACAGCCTTGCTGTGGAAGACGGTTTTGTGGCAAGAAACTGAAACACTGATTTTCAGGTTTTTATGGCGTGTGGAGAAATTGGCTCAAAAACGAGTTCGAATTAGCCATGGTAAACGAGCCATCGGTGTTCGAGCTATTGAGGTTCGACTGTACCTGTTTTTTAAGCTACAAACAACTGAAAACGACCCTAAATATTTATAAATATATTGCAACGGAATAGGTACTAAGATCACTTCTACAGCCTTGCTGTGGAAGACGGTTTTGTGGCAAGAAACTGAAACACTGATTTTCAGGTTTTTATGGCGTGTGGAGAAATTGGCTCTTTTTGAAGTTAAGTAAATTGTGGTTAGTATCTGGGTGACCTCGATGTTGATTGTGAAAGACCCGGTATAAACTTAAATAAAATAAATGGATTATTGCTCTGACATTGGTGACGAATGCCCCACAACAACAACACCATTAATTATAATAATAATAATAAATAATAACAATAATAATAATAATACCACACTGCAAACACACAACCCTGCCAATTAAGCTAAATTAACGCTAAGCACGCTATGTGCCAATTCAGCAGACGGCAAATTGATGTTTATCGAACGAGACAAATCGCATGAACTGGCATCCTACTTTCTTGAAAAAAAAAAATAAGAAGAAAAAAAATCAAAATGTCGTTTGCTCAAACTTTAAACACAGAACGCTTCTCGGATTCAACACTTTCTAAGATATGGCGAAATGTTAGTACATGCAGATAGTATAACACATGGGTCTTTTCGTGATGCTGTTTGTTTGATAACCGTGTAGATTTTGCGCAAACAATATGTATGCTTGCAAAATGGGTGAGCACTGTAAAACTATCCCTTTTATGGGGATTTTGAACCATTTAATGCAATGGACCTTTTGTACTTTCACTTTTACCACTCTCTGGGCTAATTCAGCAGACGATAAATTGATATTTTTTCTTATTTTTCAAACAAAACAGGATTAGACATTTCATGCAAATTATCTCCATTGAAAACAATTTGCATAAAATATCAAAACCTATTTAGTAGGAAAAAATAAGAAAACAATGTCGTCTGCTAAGAATTTTACCCAGAATGCTTACGTTTTAAATGCAGGCTTCCAATTCTTGATGGTAATTGTTATAAGGTAATTGGTACTTTGTTTTGGCTCTCTTATAAAAAACGTATATTCTGAAAGGAAAGTTGTTCCATTACGGAACAAATTCTTTGTTTTCAAAAGTACAACTCTTTTGCTTTTGATCTTTTCGGACATAATATATTGTTACCTGTAACGTTATTCTGGCGTCCGCTTATATTGTTTGTCAAAAGATTTTTTTTTGCCAGATCAAACAATCTGAACGACGCCAGTGTATGGGTCCGTAGGATGGAAATTGTCTGATAAATTGTTATCATATGCAATAATATCTTTCAGTGCCTGGAAGCCTGTCAGTACAACAGATTGGACCGAAAAGTGTGATTGTCCAGTGGAAGTTTAACGACTCTCGGCAAATACAAAATGTACGTTATATATGCAGTGCGTTTTCCCTCTAAAAACTATTCGATGTGTTATGGATTTTCAGTAATTACCCTTAATCAATTCTCGGACACTCTGCTTACATCGCCGGCAGAATGGAAAACAGTGTAAAAAAAAAATAATAAAAAATAAAAGAACAAAATGCACTTTGATCAATAACTGATTAAAGTTTTCTTCGCCGAGTTATTTTTTCTAGAACAATCTTACTGGTACGTGTTGTCTTAGTTAGACTAGATTAATCATATTTTATAGTTAAACAAAGTGACTTAACACAAGTTATAACATCATTACATAGTCCTTTTCTTGCAGCATAAAATCTATTCACTTAAAAACAAACGTTTTGCATAAACAGAATAGAAAAAATCCCCGAATATATTCATCATGAAAACATGCCTATATAATTTTGACCCCCTTAAACCCCACTTTTATATAGTAAACTGGGGTTTACAGGGGTATACATTATTTTTCTTATTTCTGCTCAAAACATAGATTGTAGGTACTCGTTAGAACCGCCTCATCGAGGCGGTTCTAACGAGTACCACAATCTATATTTTGAGCAGAAACATGAACAATATCAGAATTTTTTATCCGAAAATTTTCATTTTTTGGTGGTAAAATTTTCAGTATATTAGAATAGGCATGTTTTCGTAATGTTTATGTTCATCCCCAGCATCGAGGTGGGGACATATGTTTTGGGTGCGGATCCTGTCTGCGTCTGTGTCGCCGTCGACATAGCTTCTTGTCTGCACGCTATTTCCTGAATGAATCGATTGATTTTGACCAAACTTACACAGATACTTCATTGGGTAGAGGAAATGTAATAATTAGATTTTTCTGATCTTGACTACATTTTCAGGATCATACGAGGGTTTAGATTGTTGGAAAAAGGCTTATCAGCACTGTTTTGCATCCTGTATCCTGAAGGAATAAATGGAGTTCGACCAAACTTGCACACCTATATTGTTGGGTATTGACAAGAAATGATTTGATTTTTGTAATTTCGACCTCATTTTCAAGGTCACGCAGTCCAAGAATCTTGGAAAATGGCTCATCTGCACCCCGTATCCGGAAGGAATAAATGGATTTTGACAAAACTGGCACATATATATTGCTGGGACATGGACAAGAACTAATTTGATTTTAGTACCTTGACCTTATTTCAAGGTCACACAAGATCTTAGATTTTTGGAAAACGGCTAGTCTGCACCCTATTTCCTGAAGGATTGGATGGATTTTGACTAAACTTGAGCAGATATATTGTTGGGACTTAGTCAAGAACTCATTATCTTTTAGTGACGTTGTTCCCATTTTCAAGGTCACACAAGGTCCTAAAATGATGGAAAATGGATTGTCTGCGCCCTGTATCCTGAAGGAATGAATAGATTTCGACCAAAATTGCAAATATTATTGTTGGAACATGGACAAGAACTGATTTAATTTGGGTGACCTTGACCTTTTTTTTATTTTACTACACTTGCACAAATGTATTGTTGGAACATGGGCAACAACTAATTAGATTTGGTGACCTTGGTCATATTTGTAAGATAGCATAAAGTCTAAGAATGTTAGGTAATGGCTTGCCTGTACCATACTTTCTGAAAGAATGCCTGGATTTCCACCAAACTTGCGCAGATATGTTGTTGGGACATGGAAAAGAACTGATTAGAATTAGTGGCCTTCAGACCATATAAAAATCTTACGACTTTTGAACCTCCCTTCCCTTCCACCACCAAACAAACATACCCCAACACAATAAAAAAAGTTATAATTTCAGACAGCATTTCAGAATTTCAGAAGACATTTACCAGATTTCTGCCTTCATGCCAATACAATAGAATCAAGAACAGATTAGATGCTTGGACTTCAAAATGGTGGGGTTGAGATGAGGTGGAGGGGGCGGGGGGGAGGGGGCATGCGTTTTCCTCTGAAAACACTGTTCTGGTTAGAAAAGTTGTGGCTTGTAACTGTGATAGCTTTTCAGTAAGGTGATGTTAACCCTTGTCCTGCTCAACAAATTAAGATGCCACGCCTATTTCTAGTTTTCAGCCAATCAGATTACTTGATCCAGAATGTTGATATAAATTCACATACTTAATGGCAAACAGTGCAGATCCAGATCAGTTGGCTTCTTAGAAGCCAACTGATCTGGATCTACACTGTTTGCAAAAGCAGGGTATATCCGGCTTCAGCAGGACAAGGGTTAACATAGCAAGAAACAAAAAAATATGTTTGGAATACTAGAGTATAAGTCAAACCTGTCGGTGTCTAAAATGAATTTTAAAATTGCCAGTATGGTAAGAGTACATCACGAAAACATGCCTATATAATTTTGACCCCCTTAAACCCCACTTTTATATAGTAAAACTGGGGTTTACAGGGGTATATATTCTTTTTCTTATTTCTGCTCAAAACATAGATTGTGGGTACCCGTTAGAACCGCCTCAATGAGGCGGTTCTAACGTGTACTCACAATCTATGTTTTGAGCAGAAATATGAAAAATATCAGAATTTTTTATATGAAAATTTTCATTTTTTTGGTGGTAAAATTTTCAGTATTTTTGAATAGGCATGTTTTCGTAATGTTTGTTACAAAGTCATAAAAAGAACCACCGTTTGTTTAGAAATCGAAGTTTATATTAGGATGTTTTGGTTTTGGTGTATTGTTTGCAATTATCTTAGTCTTTGGGTATCGTAAAGATTGCATTCGAGGAAATAGTGTGCGGCGTTTTCGATCAGAATACCACAGTTTCCTATTTTCTGTCTGCTCAAATTTTTACCTGGCATGCAGAGAGTTAATGTATTTCATTTCTATCTACAGTCGATGCTGTCATTAGTATATAACTGTACAATGAACAACACGCTGATTAATGTGACGCTGCATACTAACAAGACATACGTCATACTAAATGATCTTCACCTTAACACAAGATACAACGCCATGCTGCTGTTGAGTAACCACGAGGAGCCTGCTTTTCTGGATTCTGTTAATTTTACATTAGATGGAAGAGGTGAGTAACTTTTCTGGTAGTTGTCGCTTTCATTTTAGACTTACATTTAAAAAAAATGCAAAAACACGCTTGTTCAAATATATTGAAAATTTCCCCACCAAAAACAACAGATAAAAATTCAGATAGTTTTTCATATTTCAGATAAAATTCAGATATTTTTTCATACTTGTGCTCAAAACATGGATTGTGGGTATTCTAACGAGTACCAACAATCTATGTTTTTGAGCAGGAATAAGAAAAATAATGTATACCTCTGTAAACCCCAGTTTTACTATATAAAAAGGGGTTTAAGGGGGTCAAAATTATATAGGTATGTTTTCATTATGTCAGCTGAGCAGATACATAGGAAGCGAAACGTTCAGCCCAATGTGACCAGCGGTTGAGGTGTGTCCCTGCAACTTAACTCTTGTCGTGCTGAATAAATTGCCACATCCACTTCTAATTTTCAGCCAATCAGATTGCTTGATCCGAATTGTTGCTATAAATTCACATACTGGCTGGCAAACAGTGCAGATTCAGATCAGTTCGCTTCTTCAGAAGCCAGCCGATCTGGATCTACACTGTTTGCAAAGGCAGGGTATATCCGGGCTCAGCAGGACAAGGGCTAATATTAAAAAAGAAGACATATTCGGTCACTGAAATGGGAGAAAACCATTTTGTTTTCAAAAAGGTGATTTTAGGAATTATAGTTCCTCTAATTGTGAATACGTGTCTAAATCCGTGCCGTATGCTGTTTGAATTATTGTCTACGCCCATTGCTGCAGGGACCCAGATTGCCATTGCGCCTGGTAGCACTTTTTGATGGTTATTATAAATAAGTATAAGCTTTCTCAAAAAGCTTAGTCTACGCTTAGAATACAAATGTGTGTTAGACCATATGCGAAACGGAATTTTCGTCTAACCCTTTATACAAAAGGCTACGGATTGAAAAACAACGACAGCAAACAGCTTATGTCAAGAACTAATACAGGGCATTTTATCGTATCCACCCATGTAGCGTCGTTGATCATCCCATTATCTGCTAACATGTATTTGAAAATAAAGCACACAGAAAATATCGTTAAATATTTTCTGCTGAGATATTAGTACATGATAAAAAAAATCTGTACATTTAAATTCAATATTTATTAAAAGCCAGTAAAAGCTCAGGTAGATGTATATCTGAAAACTGCAACTTCAGAAAAAAATAAGGTTTAAATAAATAAAAACAAAATAAAAAAAAATGAAGAAAACAACAACAAAATACAAACAACAAAACCACAAACAACAACAACAACAAAAAACAAACAAACAAACGAACATAATGTTATTACCTTTATAATTATGTTTACAGTCGGACGAACACTGTACCTTGGTGATATTGCCCATGGTCACGTGTATGAGTCACGTGGGTCTGCCAGAGAATTTACTGGTTTCTTTGCGATTGAAAATAAAGAGAATGTGCACATTGTGATGGACAGTTTCCATCGGATAGAGACGAAAATAAGTAACTACAAGCCATGCAGAATTCCAACGGGTAAGTTGAATACTAAGGTTATGCACTAATTTACATTATTTGAGTCGCAACATCAGAAAACGTACCTTTGGACGTGCGCCAAGCGAGGATTCAGATCAGTCTGCACATCATCACGAAAACATGCCTATATAATTTTGACCCCCTTATACCCCACTTTTATATAGTAAAACTGGGGTTTACAGGGGTATACAATATTTTTCTTATTTCTGCTCAAAACATAGAATATGGGTACTCGTTAGAACCGCCTCGTCGAGGCGGTTCTAACGAGTACCCACAATCTATGTTTTGAGCAGGAACATGAAAAATATGAGATTTTTTTTATCTGAAATTTTTCATTTTTTGATGGTAAAATTTTCAGTATATTTGAATAGGCATGTTTTCGTAATGTTGGCAAAGTAGTTTTCTTACTGACCGTTCCAAGACGGTTTCTCTATTGCAGTTCTTTGTTTATACGTCGGTGAATGTTTGTTCTGTCATTATTGGTTCCTCAGGAGGGCTGTGCTTCGTGATTATAGCATTTTCTGAGTATCTACACTTATTGTTAGCCATGTATACATGCTCGCATATCAATATTTGGATTGCCAAGGATTCATAATTGAGCCGGGGCATGCGACAAAATTCTGTGGAACATACATGTACATGTTCT
The DNA here is from genome assembly GCA_964016985.1 of Anodontia alba. Lineage (NCBI taxonomy): Eukaryota > Metazoa > Mollusca > Bivalvia > Lucinida > Lucinidae > Anodontia > Anodontia alba. Next base: position 106,996,068 of record OZ024825.1, on the reverse strand, counting down.
TTGCTTTCGAATGATTTTTTTTCTCAGGCTTTATATTCAACCAGAGACATTAAGTAGTCACGAGAATGTTAAAATAATCAAGATGTCATTAGAATGCAAATACAGATTAATTTACTTGTAAGCAAACAATAGTAACTGCTTTCATATCAGTACCTGATTTAAACTTTTCACTGCTGAGTTTATGAAGCGGACTAGTCCATCTTTCTATTTAGACAAATCTACTGTTGCAAATAGGGGTGTCAATCAAAATTTAAGTACAGAATGGCAAATAGTGTAGCTATTGAAGAGACAGCCCATTACGTTTCTTCCATAGAGATTGATCATGAAATATTTCCTTCAGTCATTCTCAAACTTTCGCTGATTCAAGAAGGACAGTTGTTAGTTTCTGGTGGAAGAATGTGCACAAGTACTGGTTAACAACCTAGATAACTAAGCCTGCCAAGGTAAAGTGTGATTGGTAAACTAATCGACTGGACAGGTCCTTAACCCTTGTCCTGCTGAACCCAGTTGTACCCTGCCTTTGCAAACAGTGTAGATCCAGATCAGTTGAAGAAGCCAACTGGTCTGGTGCTGCACTGTTTGCCATTAAGTATGTGAATTTAAAGCAAGAATCCGGATCAAGTAAACTGATTTGCTGAAAATTAGGAGTGGGCGTATCATCTTAATTTATTCAGCATGACAAGGGTTAATAATATTTGAATGGGCCGTTAAACTCCAAAGCAACCAACTGTTTGTATAGACGTCTGTGTTGGTCTGTAGCGTTGAATGTGTTTAATATCTATGACGGTGATATTTATCCAATGTTTGGTATATAATTATTATTTTTTCTTCAGGTTGTGGTATTGTGCAGTTTTACATGTACAAACAGGACGGAGAGTTGTCGCCCATAGTATCCCTCATGTTTGATGACGAAAGGGTTGGTATTTTGCATGTACATCAAGCGAAGACTCAGATCGGCCTGCGCATCAACTCGGGCTGTTCTGCGTCTTCCCTGTCTGCATGCAGACGCTTTGGACCCTTGGCTACCCACAGAGTGCCTTGCAAAGTCTGTGCGGATGCGCAGGCTGATCTGAGTTTATGCTGGGCGCACATGCAGTCTTACAGGAAATGTTATGTTCCGGTTACTTTTTTCATATTTCTCCAGAAGAACAGATGCTATTAGTACACAATGGACTCATTCAAGACGAGTCTAGTGTGTATCACAACACTTCTATGCTCCTCATATGTATTTTGTCTCGAAAATGAATATGCAGTCGACTCTCGTTATCTCGGTCCAAGGGACTCTCTGAAATACTTCGAGATATCTGTATTTCCCCACTGGGCACACAACGTTGATACATCGTCGATTCAACGTTGATTCAACGTTGTGTGCCTGCTGGGTCGAAATATCAGATTTGCAGAATTGAGGAAAAAATAAATCAAACAACCACATTTAACAAACGAGTATGTAATTCGAATCCTGAAGTTAGAGATATATTGAAAAGGAGCAATTTCTCCTCTTTTCCACAATATTTTGTTACCTGTTGTAAGATTTCAATGTTAATAAAGGGACCAGATTTTCACTTCGTGATAAGCGGTTATTCGAGATAAGCGAAGACGATATAGCAAGATTCAACTATACTTTTATTATCATTTATTTTCAGGATTTTAACTGGGCAAAGGCGCATCTGTAGCTGGCGAAAATGAGGAATCATGATCATGTGGATACATTTGAACGTAACTGAACATATTGTGGACCGTCAAAACATTCAGAATTGTGTTATTATCTTACCAGTCAGTATATGTGTGCAGTTTCAGAGAGAGTATTTTCAGTGGTATTCTTGACAGTATGATCTCAGTTGTTGTATCACCTTCAGTGGAATATACCTGAGTGATTAGTCAGAGTTCCTATTTCTCGTATCTTGCAAAAAAACAACAACAAAAAAAAAACCTACAATCGAAAGATATACAGTTGATTTTTTTTGTATATATAAAGCCTAGATATTTCATGATACAAAATCATTGTATAGAAATTCGAAACTACTTGCATTATGCATGGTACTGTTTTTGATTAATTAATCTGCACAGTTGACGTCTAAATATAAATGAGCACTGAATGTTTAAGTTCTTGTCGCGTTTCGTTAAACGGCTTGTACTTTATGGAAATTCGATGAACAGTTTTGTTTGCGGAAATGACTTGACATATTGAGTTTCGTCTTCATACATTCTTACCCGAGTGTAGTCCATCAACAAATATTTTAAAATTGTGGACATAACAAAATTTGCAAAGAATTCCCACAGCGTGCATTTTAAAGACTTGCATAAATATAAAATTGTACTGTATATGAATTAATCTAATAGTAAAATCATAAGTACGAACGCCCGAAAGGTGTCTGGTAAAATTCAAAATATGTCATTCAAAATGATATTGTACATTTTCCAAAACAAACGTTCTCTTTCAAGTTTGTCGTAGCAGCCATTTTGGATCAGAAATCGGATACTTTTGCTGTCGGTTTATTTGTATGAACCTTCATATACATGAGATCGATAAAAGGTAGAAGTGTATTTGAAATACAGTTTCCATGCGAACTATTAAAATTGGTTTCAGGTAGTAAGCCAAGGTACGCTCACTTGATTGCAGAAAAAAGCCTCAATGTCACTTTTGCTTCACAGTTGCATAGGCACATATGAAATTAAACATTCAGGGCCCACTTGTTCAAAACTAACGATGTCGTTAGTTAACGATTCGTTAAAATTTACATTGAGTGATACGCAAATATGCTGAAATTTTTTGCTGAAAAATATGAGTAGCTTTTGCAGTGCAAAAGCTGCTCACATTTTTTCAGCAAAAAATATCAGAATATTTTGTATTAAATCTGCTAAAACAGTTAACGAAATGACCCTTATCGAGCTCGAAGCTTTGAGCAACTGGGCCCTGGTTTCTTTTTGAACAACAATTTCTTTCTATTGTATGATGTTAATCTGAATACGCAAGATTTTGTATTCTTCGAATTTGTTAAGTATCAACTGGGCCTCCATAGAAACATGCGAATTTTCGGGAAATGTAGTGTAGGCATATCTGCTAAAAACGTGTTTTATATACAGGCATGTTCAAAGTATCTTCCTATATCAAAATAAATTGAATATCTTTCCGATTGTAAGGTTTGCAAAATTTTTATATTGGAACCCGTACTATGATTCGATAATTATGACTAAGCATTATAAAAATGTTAACGCTTAGCATGCTGGGTAAAAAAAATTTAGTAGTTAAACTATGTTTTTCTTATTTTTCCCAGAAATTGGCATTTCATGCAGATTGTCTCCTTATGAGATTAGGAGATAATATGCATAAAATGTCAAAGCCTAATTTCTACGAAAAATAAGAAATGTAGCATCAGTTTGTCGTATGCTGAATTAACTCAAGAGAGTGGTGAAGGATAAATATGGTAAGCCTTGAAAAAATATGATTGAACAATAAATACCTAATATGTAAAAAAGTCCTGATTGCACAGGTGGGCAGTATTGGAGGAGATTGGCCTGCACATTCACACAATCTGGGCCCAGTTATTCAAAGCGTCGTTAGCTTAACGAGCTTGTTAAGGGTCATTTCGTTAACTGTTTTAGCGGATTCAATATATAATATTCTAAATCTTTTGCTGAAAAAAATGTGAGTAGCTTTTGCACTCACATTTTTTTCAGCAAAAAATTCCAGCATATTTGCATATCACTCGATGTAAATTTTAACAAATCGTTAACTAACGACATCGTTAGTTTTGAACAACTGGGCCCTGATCAATTCGTCTGTTTCCCTCTCACAGAGTCAATATTTTTGTAGAATACCGTTGAATAGGGAAGAATTTCAACAAAGCAGAAACTTTTCTGAACTACTGTTTCACTACTTTACAGCAGCGTCATCCAAAACGTACACCTAAGGATACTTGGTATATATTTTGGTATGTTTATAAGGGAAGCATGTTTTGTGACTTTATGTTGGGTTTCCTGCTGACCAGGCCTCTTACGAGAACGGGTCTACTGTGCAAGGAAAGAACTTGCTCCCATGGGAGCAAACGCTTTCCTTTCAGCATAGTCTCCTTTTCAAAAGGGACAAAAAGTTTTGCACGGAGTTGCCTCCCTCGAAAGTGTATCGATTCTCTTTACTTTCTAAGTTGAAGTCGAAGGATCAGATCATTATATACACTTATATGGTCTGACAAAGGTCTTCGATAACATTACGAAAACACGCCTATTCAAATATATTGAAAATTTCACCATCAAAAACTGAAACTTTTCAGATAAAAATTCTAATTTTTCATATTTATGCTCAAAAACGTACATTGTGGGTACTCGTTTGCACCGCCTCGCCGAGGCGTTCTAACGAGTACTCACAATCCATGTTTTTGAGTAGAAATATGAAAAATAATATTTACCACTGTAAACCCCAGTTTTTCTGAATAAAGTGGGGTTTAAGGGGGTCAAAATTATATAGGCGTGTTTTCGTAATGATCTTTAGTTGACAACCGTATCCGGTATATGTGTATGGAAATGATAAATTCGCTGATCATACTGCAAAAATGTGCAGGCGTGTCTCTGTTTTTATTTATTTTTTTTTTGGGGTCTCCCTTCGGTATGTATTATGTGTTAAGTTTTGTATATGCATATTTCTCGTAAGATGTAATAAAAATGCCTCGTGGTGTAGCTTAATTGCTTCATTTATGTCTATTCCAAAAATATCGCTTTTTCTAATCCGGTCAACAGAGGGATATTAAGGATATTTTGATGTTCTGTTTTGTTTTGCATCCGATCGTACATGTTTAGTACCGTGCACTGATGCTCAGGAAATGCTCAGGAAATGCTGTCACCAACAGAGAACCGTCGGTTTAACTAAAAATATGGAAACAAATATTGGCTTTCACAAAAGCGTAGACCAAGCTTCCTTGTGAAAGGTAATACTTGGTTATAATGTTGAGCAGACCTGGGCCAGCTGTGACCTGTAATAAAGTGCTTCCGGAGCAATAACAAATAACCATGCCAGTCGATATAAGTATTTGAAAATGTCATTCTTTATGACAGATTTGTTCATTTGTATGTGAAAATAATGGAAAAGGTCTGATAAAACTGTCCAATACATCTCGTGTTGCAGTAATATCTGCAGACAAAATGCCATGTTTGTTAGTTTACACTTGGTCTTGCGGAACTGTGTCCTCGATAAAATCTCGGACGGACCGAAGGAGTGTACGAAAGTGAAACGTCCAGTACTGTAGGGCCTACACAGTCGGTCCAGATTTGTTGTATTGTTCATCAAATGGAAACTGTGTTTCGTATGTATGCCACTTTACAAAATGTCCGGGGGCATATCTCTTCTATATATTTGGCATTTGGTATATGGATAAACTGGGAAAAGCTAATGAACCTTATATCAGTGAAATTCACCGCGACCTACATTTCTTGGACGTCGTAGGTACAATAAATGCACGGCATATCTCGTGTATTGTATGGCTTTTGGTGACCTAATTGTCCCCCGACGTTAGTCGAAGGGGACTATTAAAATGGGTTCGTTCGTCCGTCCGTCCGTCCGCCCGTCCGTCCTTCCGTCCGTCCGTCCGTAGACACAATGAGATAGGTAGTTTGTGGATGCAACTCCTCCTACAGTTTCTAACCGATCTTTTTGAAACTTTTTTTTTTTTTTTTTTTTTTTATTTAGACTAAACATGTGTTTAAATGTCATAAATACATATATACTGACAAATATATATAGCACATGACTATTTTAAATACGTTATCATTTGAAATAAAAAAATTCAAAACCTATCTCTTTAAAAGATTAGTAAAAGAGAAAAAGTTTAGAAAGAGAGAGGGGGTTGTTGAGAAAAGTTGGTAGACACGGCTGTTGGAATATTGTTCAGATTCATGTAACACGTGAAAATACAGAAGATTGTTTTCTGCCTGTCTCAGCTGGTGTGTAGTTACCACTAAGACTGATAATAATGAAATCATTGCTGTATCGAGACCACGGTAGTCAAAAAAAAAAAAAAAAAAAAAATTTCCTTAAAGGACAGCAGAAAACAAGCTGTAATATCAATATATGTTCTAAAGTATACTGTCTTCTATAACTATAAATTCATGGTGCACCTCTTTATCCAGAGTCTGTTTCAATATACCCGTGGCAGATAGTCAGCAGTAAGCAGAACCCAGACACTAACATAAAAGTCATATTGGACCCATGGGTCACTCTGTGCTTGGATAAAAGTAGTTATATACTGGTGTCCACTTCTTAAAAAATTTATTTAATCTATTATTAATGAATAAAGTGTATCTCTCGCTAAGCATTTTTTTCTTTAACAAGGCTGACAAAACCTTGAATGCTTAGATTTCTGGAAGCAAATTTGTTTTTGTAGATGTAATATTTTGCTAAACCATAGATATAATTGACCAGTTCTGTTTTACCACCGTATGCAAATAATATGTTTCGATCTTCTAACAATATTTCTAAATTGATATTTGTTGTCAACCATGTTTTAAAATCAATCCAAAATGTTTTTACTCTTGGGCATCGAAGAAATAGATGATGAATTTTTTCTGGTTGCTCACCACAGTAACTACAAGCCAGATTATCAGTTTTGTTAATTTTATAAAGAAACGAATTAGTTACTAAAATTTTATTATTAATTTTGTATTGAAAGTCGCGCAGTTTTATCTCGTGAAATAACTTTAATGTTCGATGATACATTTTCCATTCCTCTTCCCCTATAGCCCCCATCTCCGTTTGCCATTTTGCTTGTGGGATGTACTCGTTTACTCCGACCAAAATGTCGTAGAAAATTCTACTTCCTTTCTTTGATTTAATTAGGTATTGAAGGTATATATTACACACTACATTTTGTTTAGTTTCAACAATAAATACACGATTCATGTTAATTTGATCTTTCCATACTTGAGAAATATTATTTAATACATGCTGATAGTCTAGAAATGTGCCCCTTATATTATATTTCGCTTTTAACTGTTCAAAACTATAAAATATCCCTTCCTCACTAATAAGATCATTAATTACTCTTATGCCCATATCCCACCAATTTCTTAAGAACAGTTGCCCATTTCCAATGCGATCATTATGCCATATAGGGCATATAAGAATTTGTTTAATGTTTTCTACGGGAACCGCTTCACAAAATTCAGACCAAACTTGCATTAAATCTTTCCAAAATGGATTTTGTAAATTGGAACTAAGTTTCGCCGCACAAACGCCACCAAACGAAAATATCTCCGAAAAATTTATCGAAGCTAATTCTTTCCACCCACCAGTATCTGATTGTTGTAGTATTCTTCGTAACCATGAAACTTTTAATGCTTTTATAAATGACCTTAATTCCACCATTCTTAAACCTGCATATTCTATGTTTTTGATTATAATTCTTCTTTTAATCCTATCTGGTCCTGAATTCCACAAAAACTTGTAAAACATTTTTTCTAACTCCTTTATTAGTTCGTTTGGTGGCGCTGGTAGTGAAATAAAGAGATGTACAAACTTAGAAAGAGCGAGAGATTTAATAACTGTTATTCTACCTATCAGGGTCAATTTTCTTCTGGACCATTGATTTAGTATATTCTTAACTTTTAAAAGAACTTCGTGGCTATTTAGGTCCCATATATTAAACACTAGGGGTGAGAACACTACACCTAAGGCTTTTAAAGGTTCTTGCGACCAATCTAACGGGTACTCATCACACAGAGTTTTTTCTGAATTACTTAAACTACCTATCCATACGGCCCTCATCTTTTTGAAACTTTGCAGGTGTTTTTGTCATAGTCTGAAGATGCGCATTTTGAAACTAAGCATAGTTGTTCAACATGTAGATATGCATGTGGTTTTAGGGTCATCCTCCCTTTATTTTTTATCCATTTTTCTACTTTTTCGACTTAGTTTTTCCAGGTTGGATTACTATTAGAATAGATACCATGTGGGCGCAACTCCTCCTAGAGTTTTCCACCGATCATTTTGAAACTAAGCATACTTGTTCTATGTGGTTTGTAGATGTGCATGTGGTTTTAAGGTTATCCTCCAGTTATTTTTTACTTTTTCCACTTTTTCCACTTAGTTTTTGTCCAGGTTCAATAAGTATCATAATAGATACCTTATGGGCGCAAGTCCTCCTAGAGTTTTCCACCGATCATTTTGAAACTATGCATACTTGTTTTACATAGTCTGAAGATGTGCATGTGGTTTTGATGTTATCCTCCTATTATTTGTTTTATTAACTCTTTCCACTTTTTTCGACTTAGTTTTTCCAGGTCTGATTAGTATTAGAATAGATATCTTGTGGGCGCAGCACCTCCTAAACTGTTCCACTGATCATTTAGAAAGTATGCATACTTTTTGTACATGGTCCGAAGATGTGTATGTGGTTTATTCGGGTTATCCTGTCATTATCTTTTTTCAACTTTTTGCTTTTTTCAACTTAGTTTTTTTTAGTTGTGACACGATGGCATGGGTAACATGTGGGCGCAATTCCTCTTACAGTTTTATACCAAACTTTTTGAAACTGAAGATGTGCATATGCTTTTGGGGTTATTCTCCCATAATTTCTCATCAACTTTTTTCCACTTTTTTTAACGTTTTTCATGTCCCAATTAGTATCGGAATAGATACCTTGTGGGTGCAACTCACCCTACAGTTTTCCACCCATCTTATTAAACTAGGCATACTTGTTCTACGCGGTCTGAAGATATGCGTATGGTTTTGGGGTTATCCTCTCAATATTTTTATCAACTTTTTATACTTTTTTGGCTTCGTTTTTTCCAGGTCCAATTAGTATTTGAATAGGTACCTTGTGAGCGCAACTCCTGCTAGAATTTTCTACCAATCATTTTGAAACTATACGCATTTGTTTTACATGGTCTGAAGATATGTGTGTAATTTTGGGTTTATCCTCCTATCATACGGATTTAAAAGTCACAACCCTTTACTGACAAAGCCATGACGTCGGAGGATGCTTGCCCGCAACAGGCTTTTATTTGAAAATTTATACAGCCAGGAAAATACCATCTATCTAGTACTAAACAAGGTCAATGCTATTTCTGAGTTTCATAACTGAAAAACAAAATGCAAAGAAGATCGCCTTTTTCTGAATGGCGAACTGCCCCTACAGCGGCAATGCTATGGTACACCTGTGGGATACATGTATACTATGTCTGAACGGTTATTTAATGAGCTCAATCAGGCCATGAGATTATAAAACTTTGTCTCAGCTATTAGATGTGAAATGCCAACAAAAGTTTGTATTTACATATTTATTAGCAGAAATTTTCATGCTCAGCTACATTTAGCAAGAAATAATTTGCAGTTGTCAGTAAGAAGATATTGCAGTAAGGCGAAGATTTTCCCTAATTGCCTCAGGTGTTGAAGACCAGATTTTAGAAATTAGAATATTCAAAGTTTTAATACATACTCCGGTAGCCCGATGTCTGAATCATAGCAGAAAGGAAAATCTATGCTTCTGGCTTATGATTATGAGGAGATAATTCAGTCCCGTTTACCCAACTCCAAAAACTCCTAAATTAATACCATATTCGAAACGACAGGTTTACACTTAATTACGTTTCTCTTTGGTAACAATTTCTTGCATCAGATAGACGAGAACACAACACTGATGAAACATTATGGTTAAATGACTACAGAATGTGCGTGTGTCTGGTATATTTCATTTGAACTCTCTTTCTAATTTCCGGTAAAATGCAAAATTGATTTCATAAAAGTTTTTATAAACATATTCTTCTTCCCTAGACCCAAGATTCACTTTTGTGGAGATATTTTCCTGACATACTAACGTAATATTCATGAACGGGAACTGGGGTCTAGGGGTAGACAGTAGTCAGTGATGCTTTGAAGTTGCATGGTTGGACACTCACAAGCTTACCCAGGAAACGCACATCAAAACCAAGGTATCTATGTGACTGCTTCATTTTAGTCATTTGCTGAGGTTGGTACTTTTACATCTGCAGCTTCAGAATGCTGCGGATGTAAAAGTACCAACCTCAACAAATGACTAAAATGAAGGTCACAAAGATACTATTAGGTTGTTTTACAGTTAAATTATACAATATAAAGGACAGAAAAACCTATTTGAAGATAGCTGTACATAAATGATTCAAAAAACGAAAGTTTATACCGATGGAAAAATTCCGTCCGGTCTCAGTCCGGAGTGATTTTTCGACAAGATTGTAACCATCTCTTCAAAAGTTTTAATGAGTAAAAACATGCATTATATTCAATTTTGGGTATCCTTTGTGATTTATTAGCAGAATAAATTTCATGCTCAGCTGAGTGAGCATAAAAAATTGTTTTATAACCTCGGGGCCAGGTTTAATAAATAACCAAATATTAATGAATACTGGAACAAGCAAACGTAACGTGGCACGTTTTCGGAGTAGAAAATATGTAAACCTCTTCAGCTTTGTTGCTCATCAGTCGACAGATAAAACAATATGTAAAATATCCCAACGACACAGGGATGTCTGGTCAAAAGATAAGTATTCCGATGTATACAAAGCTATTTGCTTCAGATTAAGAATTAAGTGTATTCTATTAGATCAACTGCTGAGAAAATGAGTTTAAATGACCTTGGTGGATCCTTTCTGGCATTGGATCATCTTTTGTTGTAAAGATGGGACTGACTGCTTTGTTTTTCTTTGTTCTATTGCATGTATGCTGTGTGATGTATTTGCTCTTCCCCTTGGTGTCATTGGTAGGCTATGTTCTGTGATTGTGGCTCTTCCTGGACATCTTCTTTACTATTTGCCTCATCTCCATACTCTGTTGCCAAACGTCAGAATCTCATCAGCTGCTTCCTGTGAGTAGCCCAGTGTCATCACCTTGCATCTTCAATTGCTCTCTCTCTCTCTCTCTCTCTCTCTCTCTCTCTCATTCATTAATCAAAGCACTTACAGCACTGGGTCGATTGTCTCTTAACGCGTCCGACTGGTGATCAGGAGGTTACGGGATCGATCCCCGCCGGGTCCGCCAACATCCTTTCGTGGAGATTAATCATGAAATATTTGCTACGGTCATTCTCTCCCTTTCGCTGATTCAAGACTGGTTGTTGTCAGTTTCTGGTGAAAGGATGTGCAAAAGCACAGATTAACCGCTTAGAGGACTAAGCCTGTCCAGGAAAAAGTGTGGTTAGTTAAAATAAACGCGTTCGACATGACCTTTATGGCTTGCCTGGGCCGTAAAACCTCAAAACAAACATAAAAACTCATCTAAAAAACTCGTATCCCTTTCCAATCTAGCTTTAAACGCAATGGACCTGCAAACACCCAACTTATTTATCTAAACAATGCGCTTTGAGAAGCTGTGGATAGACCTACCTTTGCGACGTCATCAAAGCTCTTGCGACAGTTTATATTATCACGGTCATTCAGACTGTCTTTCAAAGGAATAAAAGAAAATGTTCTAAAATGGAACTCTGACTATCCTAAATGGATCAGACTCTGAATGGCTTGAGGTATAAGGGGGTGTCTTTCAGGGACCTATTCTTGGGTATTTTGTTCTCTTTATAAATAGCATTGCCAGCTGTTCGGTTACTCGCAGATGACAATAATCCTTTCATTAATTTAGACGCTCAAGATATCCTAAAAAGTGACCTGACAGCCAGTATTTGCTCTTTACAATTGGTTGAGTGTTTCAAAACGTTGAAAACTTAAATAATGGCCATATTTCACAGTGACAGTCGCACTTACTCGTATAAGCAGTATTTTGTAATTGAGAACCGCATAAGTTTTGCATTTGAATTGCATGCCCACGCAAAAAGTGAATGAGACTATAGCTGCCTATCGAATGAAGTACTTCCTTACACTTAAGAAAATATTCCATAGCTGCCTATCGAATGGGATACTTCCTTACATTTAAGAAAATAATCCATATGCTCTCCACAATTCTGGATCCCGCAGTGGTTTTCTTGCTTGCAGTTCCGGTGCGGTTTCTCTGTTGCAGTTCTTCTTTGTTTGTTTGTCAGTAGTTACATAAATGGGTTTTGCTTTGGTTTAAACAATATTTTATTCAGCATTTTTCACATATACATAGCATAATATTATATGGTACAGGATTTGATAAAAAGCTTAGAGCTTATGTAAATCATCTCCTGAAAGTTATATAGCAGCGTAATAACATGTGAAGAGTAGATGGAAACATAGCATGTTGGTAATTATTTAGCAAATATAATAATAAAATTAATAATAATAATAATAATAATAATAATAATAACGAGATAACAATAATAGTAATGATGATGACGATGATGATGATGATGGTGATGATGATGACTAACTAGAGAGCATGTCGCACCGCTTTCTGTAAAGTAAGTTGATCAATTGATTTGATCTGGTATTTAGTGTTCCCGTAACAGCTATAGGTATGTCGATACAGTCGTCGGAGTGCATCGTGTAGTATTACATTAAGGTTGAAAGATAAACGTATTCCTGGTAACTTAATGAGCTAATGTGATTCAACCCAACGATTAGAAGAGTGTTAAGCGCAGCTTTCATAGTCATCGATTATGAGACCACACAACCTACAATACGTGCGACATGCTAGCCTTGTTCGTCATTTATATATTTCTAAATGTGTTGCCCATTGTCGATCGACACTTAAATCCGCATGGCTGGCTATGATCTTAATACACCAAGCGAACAAGTACTCAAAGAAATCTTTTCGAATGCACTATAAAGTCTTGGACTTGGGTGATCAGAACTTCATTTTCTGTGTTGGAAGCGTCTGGTAAACCATGAAGTAATTGGTTAGTATTATAGTCATTTAGATTGTTGGGAAGATGTCGGCGTCTGGCCTCTGAGTAGTTGGGACACTGAAAGAAGAAATGATGCGCACTTTCGAAGCCTCCACAGAAAACAGGGGACTGGGTACAATGTTTTTCTTATAAAGATGCGAGTTGAGTGAGCTGCACTCCATTCGAATCCAAGCATGCATAATTTGGCCAATTCGTGATCCTGCGTTGTAATATTTAGGAGGCTTATGTAGGTCTCCGTTCAATCTAAACTTGAACGAAGCAACAGAAGGGGCTGACTTAATTTCGTCGGAAAGTTCATTCCATGCTCGAATTGTGGATGGAAGGAATGAGTTATAGAATAAATTTGTACGAGCATGAACATTGCGTATATCATTGGAATTTCTTAGATTGTAAGAAGTAGTATTTTGAACAGTTGGTGGTAGCAGTGTATGAAGATATTCTGGAGTAAGACCATTTATCATTTTATAGAAGACAATAAGTTTCTGTTTCGTGCGTCTAGCTTGCAAAGATTCCCAACCGAGATCCGCGTGGAGCTTAGCTATGCTGCAAAGTTTTGTTGCACCTGTTATTATTCTTGCCGCTTCATTATGTACAGATTCCAACTGCTTTTTGCTATCTGTAGATGCATTGTCCCAAACTACATTACTGTATTCAAGGAGGGGTCTGATGAAAGAAATGTACATTTTTTTCTAGAGCATTCCTGTTAATTTTAAATTTCAGTACACGTAGTAAGTTAAGCCTATGCCATGCAGTGCTCGTAATGTTATTTATATGTTCTGTCCAGCTACAATTATTTGCAAGTGTCAACCCTAAATGTTTGTGTGATGATGTATTTCTGACAAGAACGCCATTCATATAGAGGGGTGGATGAAGAGGCTGGTCGCGTTTCAGAGACAGGATCATAGAAAGATTTTTGGTGGCGTTGAAGTTAACCAGCCAGTCGTCACCCCATGTACTGATAAAACTCAGGTCATTGTTTAAGGTAACGGCCGCGTTGTTTGGATTTTCGACAACAATATACAAGCTCGTATCGTCAGTAAATAGTCTAACATGTGCTTGTAGCTTATTTACTATGTCATTTATGTAAACTAAGAACAATAGCGGTCCAAGAATTGAGCCTTGGGGCACACCAGCCATAATAAATGTCCATTCAGAAGCTAGCCCATTCAGGACAACACGCTGTCTTCTGTTGGACAAGTAACTTTTAAACCATTTTAACAGGCTTTCAAAGCATCCCATATCCCTTAACTTATGGATTAGTCCCCTGTGCCAAACGCCTTGCTTATATCACAGAAGACTACACGAACCTCCTTGCCACTATCAACAGCTTCGCAGAACATATGATAAGTATGAAGCAGCTGGAAGGTTGTGGAGTCTCCTGGGATAAAGCCAGACTGGAGGGGCGTGAGAAGATTATGTTCGTGTATGTAATTAAAAAGTTCTTTGTGAATACATCGCTCCATACTTTTTCCGGGCTGACATAGAAGAGTGATGGGTCGATAGTTTGAAGGTTTGAAGGTTTTTGCTTTGTCATTACGTTGTCCTTATTTTTTCTTCCTTTGGTACCTAGGGAGGGCTATGCTTCGCAATTGTGGCATTTCCTGAGCATTTTCACTTATATTTGTGATCTACAAAGAATTCACGCGCGAACTACTTTCCTCCCTTGAGTTCGTCATTCGATAGTCCCACAAATTCGGAAGCAAGATCTTTGTTCATGTTAAAATAATCACTGACAGTCCGTTATTCGCTTCCAGTTGAACTGAAGATGATACCCTCCTTAATTTTAACTGCCCATAATACGGTGCCCTTTGCCAGAGCTTCTTATAGACACGGCACAACGATGCAAGCTCTGATATTTGTTTTTTCTATCGTGTCAGAGGAAAGTGCATGGATACATTTGGTCAAACAAGGTACACCATTTTCGGGATACCTTTGTGGATACCTTATATCCACGCGCACATAGGTATGCCGATGTGACGTCAAGGACTGACAGTGAGTTGGCTTTTGTATTACCAGAAACTGGATAGGTCATACGAGTCATCGAGGCCAAAGGCCATCACGAATTCGGTGGCTTACTTGGCATGTGACGTCAAACGGCGGCGACTGCGGAAGGAATCACCCCTTTGGCAACCTAAACTACAGTGGCCATCACATTGCCAGCCCAAGGAATGCATCTTCAACTTCTTGGGCCTCGGGGCACTAGGCCCTACCCACTGACGACTTTGAGTTTTGTTTTCTGTCCCAAAATAATGGACCCAGGTCACATCTGCAGTTACAAGAAGCAAACGGCGTCAAATGTCTGCTGCTTCTGGATAATCTACTTGCCATTCGCTCATCGCTAAGGGATTTGGGGGACCCACTGGGCTGTTTGCTTTGCGCATACCTAAATGACCAATGTCTTTGCTATCTCTTCTACTTAACGCCTGTCACAATTTACAAGCTCTCGTATTTTATTGCACAAATTAGTCGTCAGCATTAAAAACCCTCGTAGCTATTCGATGCCGCATGTGTATTTTGGCAATATTAATCACTTAAGTAATGTATTATTTTACTTTGTAACATTTAAATAGTCATGAGACGGGAGTGTATGTGTATTAGGAAGACATACTTTAATAATGTTGAATTTGCTTTGGACAAAGCTATACGGAGTTTGCTAAGTGTGTAGATTGTGAATTACGTCGTCGGTTGGGTCAGTATCATGTTTGGATCGATTCTTTACAGCTGAGCTCAAGTATATATACACCAAAACTTCCTGCAGGTTGTAGTCCACGTGATAATTGTTGACCAATAAAATTAAACCACACATTAGACGTACCAGCCAATTATTCACGAAATGAAACCCACAATCTGTTGTCTTCGAACCGAATTCTATTCCCAAACTGAAAGTTTTAGGATCGATTGTCAATCCAAAGTTACTAAAGAATCTGAGTTATATTGATGTTATCCATGTAACTGTTGCTAACCCATAAAATTAATCCATGCAAATAGAAGTTGTACGAAATCCCGGTAATACTTATAGCCGCGCTATTCTTGTCGCTGTGACGTCAGTGTTGTGTGAAGATGGTTATCTGTAAAACCTGGACAAGGCTCAGTGCTGGGCATTGGCAAACGGCGCAGATCCAGATCAGACGCCGCAGAACCAGGCATCTGATCAGGGTCTGCACTGTTTGCTTGCTTAGATTACAGGACGGTAAGGGTTAAATGAAACAGTCTTATGTCCGCGTTCATGACTGTTTTCCCAGAGGCAATCGACTCACCAGTGCTGTCAGTGCTTTGACTACAATTTGCACAGGATGCGAGATTCCAAAAAGTATTTTGAAGTATGAAGAAAAGTCTGATTAAAAATTCTTACATAAAGTTAATTTGTGTTAAGGGGATCATATAAACTTGGTAGATTTTCCGCAATTTTTACAAGGGAGACGACTTTTGTTGTAACTTCTTGTTTTGCTTTTCCGCATACCAAGTCACCTCTGAAAACGGGTATACTCTAAAAGGGAAAAAAGGCTCCAAGTAGGTGTAAATTCTTTCCTTTCATAGAAGACTCTCTTACAGAAGGGAGTTAAATTAAATTTGCTGAATTTGTACCTAGCGTGCTAAGTTTTATGCTGCTAAGTGAAATGAGATGCTGTAATATATACGAGTAAAGAAGCCATGATCTGATAGCTCCTCATGATGTCCGTGTACACCATTTCCCGTCCGATGAAGAAGCCAAGGCAACAGTTGGGGAGTGAGTTAACGCAAAGGACCACGTGTTCCGGGATGATGACACTGAAACATCATTGGACCAAATGTAAAAGGAAGAGGACGGCCTTGAATGGAAGTAAGGTAGGCTAGTTACTTATTGACAAACCCTTGTATTCTTTACATATGGATCGACACATTAGAAAAGGTACTTTGAGTTCAGCAATTTATAATTCTTTAATCATGCATGCGTAGTCCCTTAATTTGGCTGGGCATATCACTCTGTCTGAAGCTTCCTAAGGAACGACACTATATAACTGCGTAAAACAAAGGCTCTGGCGAGACTGCGCTTATGCGCAAGCTCGCCTGAGTCTTTGTTTGTTGCCTAAGCGGTTAGTACCCTTTCGTTATGGGCTAGCTAGTTCAATTATTTCTTACTGTAACATCAAATTAAAGTTCCGGATCTACTGCTAGTTAAGTATCGGTCAACATAACATTGTACAAATTAATGGCCATTTAGAGGTACTTCAGTGGTGACAAAGTGGCATTGTGCTTTGTTTAGATTCAGTTTACATGTACAAAGCCAACAGAACACTTTGTCTTAAACATGAGCGTGTTTTTGTTTGTTTGTACAGTTGTTTGTTTGTTTGTGAAAACTTGGAGTGTAATACCATGTAAGCAATATTAAACGAGACGCAACGTCAGATTTTTTTTTTTTTTTTTTTTTTTTTTGACTTTAGATCTGAGTTTATTTCCATAAGAGTTACAGTTGCACTGACTGATTTATGTTTATACTTGCCATTGGTTAATTTGTCATTGAGATCCGTATACTTTTGCACAAAAAGTTGAATTGCACGCCCACAAAAAACGGTGACTTGAATTATAGACTGACCAGTCCATTGCTTGGACGTGACAGACATCATGATTCTTCATTGAGTGTGAATTAATTATCAAGAAAAAGAAGCTGAAAAAATTATCAAAACATAACAGCCATGAGTCAGCATAGCTAGGCCAGTGACTTCGGTGTTCACCAACTTAACCCTTCTCGCTGAACACGACATGCACTGTCTTAGCAAACAGTGTAGATCCAGATCAGTTGGCCTCTGAAGAAGGCAACTGATCTGGATCTGCACTGTCATTAAATAATTGAATTTCTACCAAAAACCCGGATCAAGCAATCTGATTGGCTGGAAATTAGAAGTGGGCGTGGCAGCTTAATTTATTCAGCGAGACAAGGATTAAGAGTGCAACGTCAGAAAACGCACCTTTAGACATGTGCGCCCAGCGAAGATTCAGATAACTCGTGCAGTATGATAAGAATCTTGATGGAGCGCATATTTTGGATAGCCAATAATGTAAAGTTTCTTCATGCGGACAACGAAGACCCTGATCAGATTGCCCGGATGCGCACGCTGATTTGAGTCTTCGTTGGGTGCACGTCAGAAGGTACGTTTTCTCACGTTGCGGCTCATAATATAGGAATTTCCATCACGAAAAACATGAATATATATTTTGACCCCCTGAAACCCCATTTTTATGTAGTAAAACTGGGGTTTACAGGGTATACATTATTTTTCTTATTTTTGCTCGAAAAGATACATTGTGGGTACTTGTTAGAACAGCCTCGCCGAGGCGGTTCTAACGGGTACCCACAATCTATGTTTTGAGTAGAAATATAAAACAATATCAGGGTTTTTTATCTTAAAATTTTCAGTTTTTGGAGGTGAAATTTTCTATATATTTGAATAGGCATGTTTTTATAATGATAATGACTGTAACGAGTGGATGTGATTCTGCCTAGACTGTACAGAATAGCAGACTGGTTCTTCGTTTCGGAGGGATATTGTACTCTTTTGTTGTCAATTTGCAGAGTATTTGGTTGGTTGGTTTGGAGTTTAACGGCCCAGTCAACATTATTTAGGTCATGCCGAAACGGTCAGTCTACTAACCACAATTTTCCTGGGCAGGCTTAGCCGTTAACCAGTACTTGTGCATATTCTTTCGCCAGAAACTGACAACTGCCCGAATTAGCGGAAGGGAGAGAATGATCGTAGAAAATATTTCATGATCAATCTCCACGAAAGAATGTTGCGGGTATCGAACCCGCAACCTCCTGATCACCAGTCGGTCGCGCATCTATCTGAGCCACAGAGGCAGGCTACTTGTAGAGGAAAATAAAATTTTACTCAACTGCGAAGCTTTAACAAATGATTTGTTGAAGTGTGTATCTATACTTCAAAAAAAAAAAACATCGTAGATCCTGATTTCAAGCATTCTAATCAAGTTCTGCGATGTTTGCGACCGCCTTTCTTTATCACCTCTGACGTGAAATGGTTAAGACCCGGTTTTCTTATCTCCAGCGTACTCTTCGTGTTGCTTAAATGGGCCGCAACGTAAAAAAATGTACCTGCAGACGTGCGCCCAACGAATACTCAAATCAGTCTGCACATCAGCTTATTATGATCAGAGTCTGCATTGTCCACATAAAGAAACCTAGCATCCTAGGCTATCCAGAATGCACTCAGTGAAGATTCTGATCAGGCCACAAGAAATTCGCAGGCTGATCTTAATTTTCGCTGGGCGCAAATATTAGAAGGTACGTTTCCAACTTTACGGTTCTAATGGTCTTTTTTTCAGATGATGAAGCCGATCCTTTCACGGTTACTATCCATCCTAAGTCGCAGAAAGTGATGGAAGGAAGCCCCATAGTTTTCACATGCATCAGTTCGATTGAGGACGACGTTACCTTTCAGTGGAAAAAGGGTTTCCAAATTGTGAACGAGAGAAGAGATGGCTTGCTCGTGCGCCAGATAGCCGACAATGTCTCCGTTCTCCGGATAGAAGTAAGTTCTTGTTAAATTTGACACTGGGGAATTATTTCTCACACGATTCCGTATATACGCAGCGAAGATGCAAATCAGCTTGCGCGTTTGCGTAGTCTGATCAGAGTCTTCGCAGGGCACTGCGAGTAGCCAAGGAACCAAACATCTTCTGGCGGACAAAGAAGACTTTGGTCAGCCTGCAATGATGTGCAGGCTGACCTGAGTTCCACTGAGCGCACTTGCAATCTTGTGTGAAATATTGTGCCCCGGGTCATTCAAATCTTTAATCACAATGAGATGAGTCGCGCTCAGGAAAATGCCTTAATGTTCGTGCATATTTAGTCTGGTCAGAACCTGTGCATTTTGTCATATCTTAACTTAAACTCTTCAAATTTTGTTTGAGGGAGTTGCGCATACTCTGACCAGAGTGCTTTCTCATTTTGGTTGTTTTTAACACAATCACTTATTTAATAATAATAGACCATATATGAGCGCTTCCTAACAGACAAAATATTTTAATGCAGTATACCAGACGATTTGTCATCACGAAAACACACCTATATAATTTTGACCCCCTTAAACCCCAGTTTTGTATAGTAAAAGTGGGGTTTAGAGGGGTATACATTATTTTTCTTTTTTCTGCTCAAAACATAGATTGTGGGTACTCGTTAGAACCGCCTCGCTGTGGCGCTTCTAACGAGTACCCACAATCTATGTTTTGAGCAGAAATATGAAAAAATATCAGATTTTTTTTATCTGAAAATTTTCATTTTTTTGTTGGCGAAATTTTCAATATATTTGAATTAGCGTGTTTTCATAATGTAAAGAGGAGGATTGCATGATACGGGCAGGAATATTTTTCGCATTTCTCCAAAAAAAATGCTGTGTGTTCAAATGTACTCATTAGAATCGATTCGGTAATGAACTTCTAATGAATACCCACAACATTTGTTTTATGGAGTAGCAGAGAAAACAATATACATATGTATACCATATACGAATCGGTTACTGTACACTGTAATAAGAATTATTACACGTATCAAATACTCCTAAATAAATCCTCTCTTTCTATCTGATTGTACATTATGTGTATTTGTAGAATGCTAACGCTAAGAAGCACAAGAAGAAGTTTGTTTGTGAAGCATTTATAAATGAGAACGGAATGAAAAGATCAGCAAAAGCGGAAACTTTAGTGAAGATATTCAAACAAGGCCGTAAGTCATGTATTCTGTTACATTCTTCTTCTTACAGTATTTCTGACTTTATTAGAGAGAGAGAGAGAGAGAGAGAGAGAGAGAGAGAGAGAGAGAGAGAGAGAGAGAGAGAGAGAAGAAATAAAAGAGAGAGAAGAAAGAACGAAATGAAAATAAAAAAGGGAAAGAATGGATGAAAGAAAAAAAGAAAGAATCAGAGGAGAAAGAATGTAACAAAATAAAGAAAAAGAGAGAGTGGAAGATGGATGACTGAATGAAATGAAAAATAGATGAATGAAAGACAGAAATAACGAAAGAAAGAATAAAAGAAAAAGAAAGAAGAAAGAAAGAAGGATGGTATATAAACTATCTATTTCATGCTGTGGATACCATAGTCTAATCTCTATAATATCCAATGAGTCTATGATCCTGTAAGCCGACAACAGTGGCTCTGATCAAACAACATGGATGTGCAAACTGGTCTGTACCTTCATATGCAAAAGAGGTAGTTTGCTTGACGAGACCCGACTAGAGCGCCCTAAGCGATCCTGTGGGACAGGCATCGCATTCGCAAGAACTGTACAGTACCATCACCGTTTTTCACGTCATTCTGCATGATCACAGTGTAACACCGTGCCGTCAGGATAACATACCTATATAATTTTGACCCTCTTAAACCTCACTTTTATATAGTAAAACTGGGGTTTACAGGGGTATACATTATTTTTCTTATTTCTGCTCAAAAACATAGATTGTTGGTAGAACCGTCTCGGCGAAGCGGTTCTAACGAGTACCCACAATCTATGTTTTGAGCAGAAATGTGAAAAATATCAGAATTTTTATCTGAAAATTTTCAGCGTTTCGAGGTGAGTTTTTCTATATATTTGAATAGGCGTGTTTTGGTAGTTATCCTAAATAGCTTTCGACATCTTTCAGAAAGTCGTTTCTTGTTTGCAAACTGTCATGATTTAATGCAAAACCATTTGTCATTACTACCTACATGTATGCATGAAACGTTTGTTCTATTAGTTGGTTTTGAAAAATCATTTTTCATTTTTTCAATAGTAAGAATGGCTGCAAAATATGCAGTAACTGTGTGGTAGGTTACCTAGAGGCAACAAGGTGCGTTTGTTCAGTTTTTTTTTTCTGAAATTTTCACAAAACTGTGGCGAAGCATGAACAATTAAAAATCAGCAAAGAAAA
Organism: Anodontia alba; assembly: GCA_964016985.1. Classification (NCBI taxonomy): domain Eukaryota; kingdom Metazoa; phylum Mollusca; class Bivalvia; order Lucinida; family Lucinidae; genus Anodontia; species Anodontia alba. Next base: position 106,974,390 of record OZ024825.1, on the reverse strand, counting down.
GTGAAATACATTTTCTGGGCAAAACTTCCAAAAAAATCACTTTACTATAGAAATTGCATAGGTCAGAGTCTCAGTAAAACCGAGACACTCAGTCTGCATTTTCTATCTGTTATGTGTTCTTTGTTTCCAAAGGCAACCTTTTAGATTTTTAAAATTACGTTTGGTCGTTAATTTAATTTTAGGATAAATGCTTGAGTACAAAACAAATAAACAGAAAGGACAAATTGTTTCGGATAAGATATGGTCAGTCAGAACGAAATATTAGCATTTCAAATAAAACGCCAAGCTAAAACGTCTTTCCAAGTGAAAGGACAGCAGAATGTGTACTTGTAAGCGATAGTTCTAGGCAATCCAATGTTTGAACCCCCAAAAACTTAGTTTCTAAAACATATGTTGTGGATATTCAAAAGAAGCGCCTCTGTCAGGAGCTTCTTATAAGTATACCCATCACATATGTTTTGAGGCAAAACATACATCTTGGTAACGCTCGTTTCTAGAACTATGTAAGTCATAACATTTTCACTCCTTGATTTGAGGAATGAGGAAGACTTTGCCTAGTGTCTTTTTGACATCACTCAGAAAGTCATGTTTTGCTCAGCGTTTTTTTTTATTGAAAATATTTTGTTCTGATTGACCATATCGTATCCGAAACCATTTGTCTTTTCTGATTACCCTAAAATTGAATATTTGTTGCGTTCTGTTCCAACTTTCTCATCTTATAATCTTATCTAAGTAGATAGTTTTACTTTTCTTAGTTGATGCTAATTTTCTGCATAGGTAGTTACGAAAAATAGTTTTGCATTAAATTCTGACACAAGTGTGCAAATTTACTTTTTCTGTGTAAAGCTCCTAACACACACACAAAAAAAAACGGAGTAGGGTAATACGTCATACCTTTCATGACAGGTCCTCGTAAGAATTTCCCAGTGCTAACAGACTATCCAAGAACTCCGGTTATGGTTGGTCAGTCACAGTACAAGCTCACCCTCACGTGCACAGCGGATATTGACCGTCCTTCTAGAGAAATGGTTGCTTGGAGATGGATTATGAATGATACTGTCGACCTAGGGTTATTGATGGACGACGACGACAGAAGCACAGCAAGGATAGCTATGCCTTATCCAGGTTGTAAAATCATTTGATCCACAGCATGTGAAAGTGTACCATTTGACATATGCGTCCAAAGAAGACTCAAATAAGCCTGTGCATTCGCACAGCCTGTTTAGAGTCTTCATTGTCCTCAAGAAGAAATTGCCTAGGCGATCCAAAATACATCAAGAGAAGATTTGATCAGCCTTTGCGAATACGCAGGCTGATCTGAATCTTCTCTGAGCGCACATGTCCAAATATATACGTTTTCTGACGTGACGGCTCATTTAATATTTGAAGCCATGCTTTTTAAATGCAGCATGATTACGTAATATATATATATATATATATATATATATATATATATATATATATATATATATATATATATATATATATATATATATATATATATATATACTGAAATGAAAACGAAACGCTGGATAAAGTTTCGATATGATTTTAAGCAATTTCTCTTGTCAGACGTTTAAGGGAGACAGGTCATGTTGCCGACCCACTGCGGTATGGACGTCCACGCTTGACGTCGCAATGTCAGAACAGGGATATTCGTCTTTCGCACTTGTCACCAACCTGCCACTGAAATTGCTCATACTACCATTGGCACTAATAATCGTCCCAGCCTCCCCGGAACTGTGAGAAATCGATTACGCGAGACTGGTATTCGTGCACGCCGTCCGTATATCGGTCCCTGACCCAGGCATGTGGCGTCCATCGTATGACGTGGTTGATTTCACATGCCATCAGATTTCCGGTAAGGCAGTTGAGACGGATCCTTTTTTACTGACGAGTTCCGTTTCATTCTTTTACGCCCAGATGTTGACGTCGCGTTTACCGATGTCGTGGGAACGCTTCGCCAACGATTGCGTTCTTGAAAGGGATAGCTTTGGAGAGCGTTTCTCATTTTTTCGAGTCACAGTTGATTATGACAGCGGAAATTTTAATATCAGTAAGATACAATGATGAAGTTCTCTGCCCCATTGCAGTCCCTCTTGTGCAGCGACATCAGTTGATTTTACAACATGATAATGCCCGGCCCCACGTGCGAGAGTTTGTAGTAACTTTCTGGCAAACCATAACCATAATTATTTTTTCATTTACAGTTATGGAGGTACCTTCCAATGCTCTTCAATTTCAGATGAATTGTTAGTCACAAACTAATGAAATTTTGGAAATTTGTTCAGTAAAGATGTTGCTTTAATACCACATGAATATATTTTATATGCCTTTTGACCATTATTTAATCCAGCAGAAAGCTTTCCCTGCGTGTCTTTTTCACTTCAGTATCTTATCATGATTATAAGTTACATCGAAAACGTATTGAATGTTCAATACAGTTGCTTTACCATTGCCGGATCATTTAATGTTCAAAACAGTTATTTTACCAATTTGGAGTCATGTAATTGTCAATATACTTCATTTACAAGTTCTGTCTTATGTAATATTCAATACAGTTATTTCACCAGTTCTGGAACATGTAAAATTCAGTATAGATATTTTACCAGTTTCGGATCATGGTATGTTCAACAAAGTTTATTTAACAGTTCGGGAGCATGTACAGATTTTTTACCAGTTTCGGATCATGTAATGCTCAATACAGTTGCTTTACCTGTTCCGGTTCATGTAATATATTTGTTGTAACAGTTCCGGATCACGTAATGTTCATTACAGTTGCTTTACCAGTTCTGGACCATGTAAGGTTCAATACTTTACCAGTTTCGGATTATGCAATGACCAATGCAGTTATCTTACCAGTCCAGATCATGTAATGTTTAATACAGTTGCTTTACCAGTTCCGGATCATCAAATATCAATACAGTTAGTCAACCAATTTCGGATTATGTACTGTTCATTATAGTTACTTTACCGGTTCCGGATCATGCAATGTTCAAGGCAGTTGCTTTACCAGTTCCGGATCATTTAATGTCCAATACATTTGCGTTACCAGTTTCGGAACATGTAATGTTTAATACAGAATTTTTACCATTTCCGGATCGTGTAATGTTCAATACTGTTATTTTACCAGTTCCGAACCATGTTATGTTCACTACAGTACTTTTACCAGTTATCATGAAATAATCAGTACAGTTATTTTACAATTTCCAGATTATGTACTGTTCTTTGTAGTTACTTTATCAGTTCTAGATTATGTACTGTTTAATTTAATTACTTTACCTGTTCCGGATCATGTAATGTTCATTGTAGTTACTTTACCAATTCCGTATCAAATAATGTTCAATAGAGGTGCTTTGCCAGTTCCGGTTCATGTAATATTCAGTTGCTTTACCATTTCCGGACCATGTAATGTTCAATACAGTTACATTACTAATTCAAGAGCAAGTCATTGTCAACACAGTTGCTTTTCCAGTTCGATATTATGTAATATTCAATACAGTTTTTTCCTAGTTTTGGAACAAGTAATTTTCAGTACAGTTATTTTACCAGTTTCACGTCATGTTATGATTAAAACGGTTTATTTAACAGTTCGGGATCATGTAATGTTACGTTAAATAGCTTTATCAGTTCCGGACCATTTACTGTTTAATATAGTTACTTTATCAGTTCCGGATCATGTAATGTTCAGTATAGTAACTTTTCATATTTCGGATCATGTAATGTTCAATATAGTTGCTTTACCAGTTCCGGCTCATGCAATGTCCAATATAGTTTCTATACCAGTTCCGAATCATACAGTGGTCAATACTGTTGCTTTACAAGATCATGGCATTGTAATGTTCAGTATAGTTGCTTAACGAGTTCCTGGTCGTCCAATGATCAGTATTTATGCTTTACCAGTTCCGGATCACGTAAAATTCAATACGGTTCTTTTACCAGTTCGGGACCATGTAATGTTCAATATAGTTGCTGTACCAGTTCCAGACCATGTACTGTTCCGTAAAGTTGCTTTACCATGTAATGTTCAATACAGTACTTTTATCAGTTCGGATTATGTAATGTTCAAAACCGTTGTTTTATCAGTCCCAGATCATGTAATGGTTAGTACAGTTGCTTTACCAGTTCAGGATCATTAAATGTCAATAAAGTTATTCTACCAAACCAGGATGACGTAATGTTCATTACAGCTACTTTACCGGTTCCGGATCACACGATTTTCAATAAAGCTGCTTTACCAGTTCCGGATACTTAAATATCAATAAAGGTATTTTACCAGTTCCGGATATGTAATGTTCATTACAGTTACTTTACTAGTTCCCGATCACACAATGTTCAATAAAGATGCTTTAGCAGGTCCGGGTCATGTAATGTTCAATAAAGTTGCTTTACCAGGTCCGGATCATGTAATGTTTAATACAGTTGCTGTACCAGTTCCGGACCATGTTATGTTCAATAAAGCACTTTTACCAGTTCCGGATCATGTAATGTTCAGTACATTTGCTATAGTAGTTCCGGATCATGTAATGTTAAATATAATACTTTTACCAGTTCCGGATCTTTCTTTCTTTCTTCCGATACTGTGTTCGGTCGATTCTGACCATGATAACAGGGTTGGTGTGTGGCATATAAGTTTCAGTACAAAAAAAAAAAGTATTGTGACATAGCCACAAGCAGATTAAAACTATATACATGAAGTCGGGGGAAGGAATCCATATCTATCCCCTGCCCAACCCTAGGATATTATATTATATCATGTAATGTTCAGTTTAGTTGCTTAACCATGTAATGTTAAATATAATACTTTTACCAGTTCCGGACCATGTAATGTTAAATATAATACTTTTACCAGTTCCGGATCATGTAATGTTCAGTACACTTGTTTTACCAGTTCCGGACCGTGTAATGTTCAATACAGCACTTCAACCAGTTCCGGACCATGACCTGTTCAATACAGTTGCTTGACCGGTTTCGGACCATGAACGTTTAATACAGTACTTTTACCAGTTTCAGATCATGTAATATTCAGTACAGTTGCTTTTTCAGTTCCTGATCATGAAATATAAATAATGTTACTTACTATTTCCGGACTATTTAATGTTCATTGCAAATACTTTACTGGTTCTGGAGTATGTGATGTTCTATACAGTTACTTTGGTAACGGTTTCGGATAATGTAGAGTTTATTGCAATTACATTACCAGTTCCGGATCATGTAATGTTATATAGTAATCGTTCGTCTGTCATTACTGTTAATGACCAATCCTAATCAACTGTGTGATGTGTTATTATTTGGATGTTCTAAGATGGCCGATGAGACCAATCTTAGCTCTAAACTGCCTGTTGCAGATAGAACAAGAGAGGTCTGAGGAAGAAAGCTCTGTTGGTGTTGCCTTAATTCTGGCTTTCCGCTGTGCATGTTTCTGCTCGGCTTCGTTGATTCTTTTTGCTTCGTATTCACCAGCTCCCCTTCTTATGAGGTCTCGCCACTTTGTTCGATCCTGTGCAATCTGTTCCCATGACTCTGTTGATATGTTGAAGTCTTTAAGGGAGGCTTTGAGGGTGTACTTGTATCGCTTCTTCTGACCACCATGGGAGCGTTTTCCAACTTGTAGTTCTCCTTAGAGGATATTCTTTGGCAAACGTTCATCAGGCATTCTGGTAACATGACCTGACCTGTACATCTTAATTGTGCCAATTTCAGAAGAATATGTACACTCTGCATCCCTGCCCTTTTCAGGACTTCGGTATCTGGAATCCTGTCTTGCCACTTGATCTTTAGAAGTTGTCTAAGACAGCTTGTATGAAAGTGGTTCAGTCTTTTGGCACGCCATTGGTAAACTGTCCAAGTTTCGCATGCGTATAATATTGTTGGCATCACCACCGATCAGTATACTTTCAGCTTTGTGTCAAGTCTGATTCCACTTCGGTCCCAAATACTTCCACGTAGCCGGCGAAATGCTGCACTAGCTTTGGCAATCCTGGCATTGACTTCATCATCAATGTGCACAACTCTAGACAATGTGCTTCCAAGGTAGGTGAACTTGACTAGCAGTCGTTGACCTTTCACTGTGATGGTAGGCTCCTTATAAGGCTTTCCAGGTGCTGGCTGATATACTACCTCAGACCTTTTGATGCAGATTGTGAGATCATTCCTGTCACATGAATCAGATACTTGATCCACACCTTTTTGCATTTTCTCTTCTGTTGGAGCACCCTTTGCCATGTCATCAGCAAAAAGGAACTCATCTAGCACCTCTGTCTGCACCTTGGATTTAGCTTGCAACTTTCTTATGTTGAAAAGTTTCCCGTCAAAGCGATACATTATAGGTATACCATTGTCACCATCCTGGAAAGCATCTGTAAGCATGGCAGAAAACATCATGCTGAATAGTGCTAAAGCTAGTACACAGCCTTGCTTAACTCCATTTGTCACAGGGAATGGATCAGAAAATCCTTGCAAGCATACCATCATGGAACTGCCACACAATTGCTATGAATTTAGCAGGACAGCCAAATTTTGCCATAATTTTCCTTACGACAGACTGTGTCAAATGCTTTGGTAAGGTCGGCAAAGGTCATGTAGAGGTCCACATTCTGTTTCTGGCATTTGTCTTGAAGCTTTCGTGCTGTAAAGTCCATGCCTATTGTGCCTGTCTTTCCTGAATCTTTCTGGTAGAAGCCCTGACTGTTCAAGGTGTTCATTTAATCGATTCAGTAGGACCCTAGCCAGGATCTATCCAGCAATTGACAATAAAGAGATGCCTCGATGATTGTCACAGACTTTTCCTTTTGAATAGGTGGATAATTGTTGCAGCCTTGAATCCTTGAGAGATGGCTTCTTTTCTCCACATAATGTGAAATAACTCTGCAGCTCTGCAACTGGAGGACCTCCTGCTTTGTGGGTCTCTGCAGGTATTGCATCTGATCCTGGAGCCTTGCCAGATGACAGAGGTTTTATTGCTTTCACTGTTTATGAGACGGTTGGGAGCTCATCAAGCAGCGGATTACATTCAACCTGTGGTAGTCTGTTGATAGCTTCATCATTGATAGATGATGGCCGATTAAGGAAACTATCAAAAGTGTTCTGCTGATCTTTTCAAGATAGCTTCTTTGTCAGTCAGAAGACCAGTTCCGTCTACACTAAGGAGTGGGGCGGTTCCTGAGCTCTGGGGACCATATATTGTCTTGAGTGCATCAAAGAACTTTTTCATATCCTTTCTGTCTGCAAAGAATTGGATTTCATCAGCCTTTTTGCTCAGCCAAGAGTCTTGCATGTCTCGAGCCTAGTCTGTACTGTCTTGCATATGTTTGAATAGGCAGTCTTACTAGATATTGAGCTGGTATTTCTGGGGTAAGCCTTGTGTTTTTGATGGTTCTAGTCAAGGAGTCCCTGGATTTCTTTGTCATTCTAATCAAACCAATCTTGGTGTTTGCGAGATACTGGCCCTAGGGAATCCATTGCTGAAGAATGAACGGTGTCTCTGAAGCCTGTCCAGCTCTCATCTACATCTTCTGAACTGTAATCCAGTGCATCTAAACGGCTGCAAAGATCGTTGACAAATGCTTACCTCTTGCTGTCTTGTTTCAGATTGGAGACATCCAATTTCGTTGGCACCTTCTTGCCTTGTGGTCGTCGTACATGCGCAGTTTGAGTTTGCTGACAACAAGCCTGTGATCTGTCCAACAGTCTGCACCACACATAGTCTTTGTCACTCTGACATCCTGTCTGTCCTTCCTTCGCACTATGGCATAGTCAATGAGATGCCAGTGTTTGGAGCGAGGGTGCATCCATGATGTCTTTCTGCGGGTTGATAGCCGGAAGACTGTGTTTGTGATCAGGAATTCATGCTCTGCGCACTTCCTTAAAAGGACGAGTCCATTGCTGTTGCACTTCCCTACACCTTCAGATCTAATCACTCCTTCCCAGGTTTGGTGGTCTGTGCCTGCTCTGGCATTGAAGTCTCCGAGGAGGATGAGTTTGTCTGTCCGCGGGGGGTGGGGAGGTGGGGCGGTGGGGCTGCAAAAATCACAGAATCCAGATCATCATGGAACTTGTTTTTAACCTCATCTGGGTTGGTCATTGTGGGTGCATAGGCACTTACAATTGTGGCATGCTTCTTGCCAGATAAGAGAAGTCTCAGCGTCATCAGGCGGTGATTTATGCCTTTTGGAAGTCCTGAGAATTTGCTGACTAGGTGTGACTTGATGGCGAATCCTAATCCTGCTTTACGCCGCTCTTCTTTCTTGCGTCCACTCCAGAAGAAAGTGTAGCCAGCACCAACTTCTTTAAAAAGCCCTTCCTCTGCAAGGCGAGTCTCACTGAGAGCTGGAATCTCGACTTTGTATCGGTCAAGTTCTCTGCCAACTAGAGCTGTTCTTCGCTGAGGTCTGTCAGAACCAGAACTGTCCATGCTCATTCCAAGCGCCGATGATTAAAGGTATCACCTTTGTTTTTCTTCTTCGACCGCTAAGTGGGATTCCCGCTGATCGCGGTTAACCAGCCAGGAGTTTTGAAGCAGGCAATTGTTTAGAACACCTTTTCTAGCCCCTTTCTCATGCTACGTGGGTGAGCAGTGCGATCCTAAAAGGTCTGCTCAGTCGATTAGTTCGGCCGCCGAATTCCCCATACTGCTTCGTTCTTAAGGAAATTGATCATATAGAACCAAGCCGCCTATGTGCAGGTCCGCAACTACAGCTTCCAGTGTTTCCTCACCTGCTGCTTCGCCGCTCGCCCATCGCCACAGGGCTTGCATATGTATGCTTGCTGTGAATGTGTGTTGCTGATTAAGATGACATGCGCTGTGAATTGGATTATAGTGAGGGAGAGGCGCGCAGTCTACCTCACTCTCTCGTTCTGACCTAGCTGGATCCTGAGGCAAGACAGTGTCAGGACATCTGGAGCTAAGCCCGGATGCAGTGGATGACCATGACATCTGTTGTGCCTTGTCATGTTCTCCATGCTCAACAACATGCTGCTGCATCGCCGTTTGTGCCGTTGAATCATAGTAATGATTTCCTCCGCCCCAGCTGCCGAAGCAGACTTTACATAACTGGAACAGGCAAATCCAGACATGCAGGTTTTTGTTTGGAGTTGCCAGCTCCTAGATGGATTGCCGACCAGGGCTTGAGAGCTCCATCTACCCTAGGTATTGCTACACAGATTCAGTTAACAGTTAAATGTTCAATACAGTTGCTTTACCATTGCCGGATCATTTAATGTTCAAAACAGTTATTTTACCAATTTGGAGTCATGTAATTGTCAATATACTTCATTTACAAGTTCTGTCTTATGTAATATTCAATACAGTTATTTCACCAGTTCTGGAACATGTAAAATTCAGTATAGATATTTTACCAGTTTCGGATCATGGTATGTTCAACAAAGTTTATTTAACAGTTCGGGAGCATGTACAGATTTTTTACCAGTTTCGGATCATGTAATGCTCAATACAGTTGCTTTACCTGTTCCGGTTCATGTAATATATTTGTTGTAACAGTTCCGGATCACGTAATGTTCATTACAGTTGCTTTACCAGTTCTGGACCATGTAAGGTTCAATACTTTACCAGTTTCGGATTATGCAATGACCAATGCAGTTATCTTACCAGTCCAGATCATGTAATGTTTAATACAGTTGCTTTACCAGTTCCGGATCATCAAATATCAATACAGTTAGTCAACCAATTTCGGATTATGTACTGTTCATTATAGTTACTTTACCGGTTCCGGATCATGCAATGTTCAAGGCAGTTGCTTTACCAGTTCCGGATCATTTAATGTCCAATACATTTGCGTTACCAGTTTCGGAACATGTAATGTTTAATACAGAATTTTTACCATTTCCGGATCGTGTAATGTTCAATACTGTTATTTTACCAGTTCCGAACCATGTTATGTTCACTACAGTACTTTTACCAGTTATCATGAAATAATCAGTACAGTTATTTTACAATTTCCAGATTATGTACTGTTCTTTGTAGTTACTTTATCAGTTCTAGATTATGTACTGTTTAATTTAATTACTTTACCTGTTCCGGATCATGTAATGTTCATTGTAGTTACTTTACCAATTCCGTATCAAATAATGTTCAATAGAGGTGCTTTGCCAGTTCCGGTTCATGTAATATTCAGTTGCTTTACCATTTCCGGACCATGTAATGTTCAATACAGTTACATTACTAATTCAAGAGCAAGTCATTGTCAACACAGTTGCTTTTCCAGTTCGATATTATGTAATATTCAATACAGTTTTTTCCTAGTTTTGGAACAAGTAATTTTCAGTACAGTTATTTTACCAGTTTCACGTCATGTTATGATTAAAACGGTTTATTTAACAGTTCGGGATCATGTAATGTTACGTTAAATAGCTTTATCAGTTCCGGACCATTTACTGTTTAATATAGTTACTTTATCAGTTCCGGATCATGTAATGTTCAGTATAGTAACTTTTCATATTTCGGATCATGTAATGTTCAATATAGTTGCTTTACCAGTTCCGGCTCATGCAATGTCCAATATAGTTTCTATACCAGTTCCGAATCATACAGTGGTCAATACTGTTGCTTTACAAGATCATGGCATTGTAATGTTCAGTATAGTTGCTTAACGAGTTCCTGGTCGTCCAATGATCAGTATTTATGCTTTACCAGTTCCGGATCACGTAAAATTCAATACGGTTCTTTTACCAGTTCGGGACCATGTAATGTTCAATATAGTTGCTGTACCAGTTCCAGACCATGTACTGTTCCGTAAAGTTGCTTTACCATGTAATGTTCAATACAGTACTTTTATCAGTTCGGATTATGTAATGTTCAAAACCGTTGTTTTATCAGTCCCAGATCATGTAATGGTTAGTACAGTTGCTTTACCAGTTCAGGATCATTAAATGTCAATAAAGTTATTCTACCAAACCAGGATGACGTAATGTTCATTACAGCTACTTTACCGGTTCCGGATCACACGATTTTCAATAAAGCTGCTTTACCAGTTCCGGATACTTAAATATCAATAAAGGTATTTTACCAGTTCCGGATATGTAATGTTCATTACAGTTACTTTGCTAGTTCCCGATCACACAATGTTCAATAAAGATGCTTTAGCAGGTCCGGGTCATGTAATGTTCAATAAAGTTGCTTTACCAGGTCCGGATCATGTAATGTTTAATACAGTTGCTGTACCAGTTCCGGACCATGTTATGTTCAATAAAGCACTTTTACCAGTTCCGGATCATGTAATGTTCAGTACATTTGCTATAGTAGTTCCGGATCATGTAATGTTAAATATAATACTTTTACCAGTTCCGGATCTTTCTTTCTTTCTTCCGATACTGTGTTCGGTCGATTCTGACCATGATAACAGGGTTGGTGTGTGGCATATAAGTTTCAGTACAAAAAAAAAAGTATTGTGACATAGCCACAAGCAGATTAAAACTATATACATGAAGTCGGGGGAAGGAATCCATATCTATCCCCTGCCCAACCCTAGGATATTATATTATATCATGTAATGTTCAGTTTAGTTGCTTAACCATGTAATGTTAAATATAATACTTTTACCAGTTCCGGACCATGTAATGTTAAATATAATACTTTTACCAGTTCCGGATCATGTAATGTTCAGTACACTTGTTTTACCAGTTCCGGACCGTGTAATGTTCAATACAGCACTTCAACCAGTTCCGGACCATGACCTGTTCAATACAGTTGCTTGACCGGTTTCGGACCATGAACGTTTAATACAGTACTTTTACCAGTTTCAGATCATGTAATATTCAGTACAGTTGCTTTTTCAGTTCCTGATCATGAAATATAAATAATGTTACTTACTATTTCCGGACTATTTAATGTTCATTGCAAATACTTTACTGGTTCTGGAGTATGTGATGTTCTATACAGTTACTTTGGTAACGGTTTCGGATAATGTAGAGTTTATTGCAATTACATTACCAGTTCCGGATCATGTAATGTTATATAGTAATCGTTCGTCTGTCATTACTGTTAATGACCAATCCTAATCAACTGTGTGATGTGTTATTATTTGGATGTTCTAAGATGGCCGATGAGACCAATCTTAGCTCTAAACTGCCTGTTGCAGATAGAACAAGAGAGGTCTGAGGAAGAAAGCTCTGTTGGTGTTGCCTTAATTCTGGCTTTCCGCTGTGCATGTTTCTGCTCGGCTTCGTTGATTCTTTTTGCTTCGTATTCACCAGCTCCCCTTCTTATGAGGTCTCGCCACTTTGTTCGATCCTGTGCAATCTGTTCCCATGACTCTGTTGATATGTTGAAGTCTTTAAGGGAGGCTTTGAGGGTGTACTTGTATCGCTTCTTCTGACCACCATGGGAGCGTTTTCCAACTTGTAGTTCTCCTTAGAGGATATTCTTTGGCAAACGTTCATCAGGCATTCTGGTAACATGACCTGACCTGTACATCTTAATTGTGCCAATTTCAGAAGAATATGTACACTCTGCATCCCTGCCCTTTTCAGGACTTCGGTATCTGGAATCCTGTCTTGCCACTTGATCTTTAGAAGTTGTCTAAGACAGCTTGTATGAAAGTGGTTCAGTCTTTTGGCACGCCATTGGTAAACTGTCCAAGTTTCGCATGCGTATAATATTGTTGGCATCACCACCGATCAGTATACTTTCAGCTTTGTGTCAAGTCTGATTCCACTTCGGTCCCAAATACTTCCACGTAGCCGGCGAAATGCTGCACTAGCTTTGGCAATCCTGGCATTGACTTCATCATCAATGTGCACAACTCTAGACAATGTGCTTCCAAGGTAGGTGAACTTGACTAGCAGTCGTTGACCTTTCACTGTGATGGTAGGCTCCTTATAAGGCTTTCCAGGTGCTGGCTGATATACTACCTCAGACCTTTTGATGCAGATTGTGAGATCATTCCTGTCACATGAATCAGATACTTGATCCACACCTTTTTGCATTTTCTCTTCTGTTGGAGCACCCTTTGCCATGTCATCAGCAAAAAGGAACTCATCTAGCACCTCTGTCTGCACCTTGGATTTAGCTTGCAACTTTCTTATGTTGAAAAGTTTCCCGTCAAAGCGATACATTATAGGTATACCATTGTCACCATCCTGGAAAGCATCTGTAAGCATGGCAGAAAACATCATGCTGAATAGTGCTAAAGCTAGTACACAGCCTTGCTTAACTCCATTTGTCACAGGGAATGGATCAGAAAATCCTTGCAAGCATACCATCATGGAACTGCCACACAATTGCTATGAATTTAGCAGGACAGCCAAATTTTGCCATAATTTTCCTTACGACAGACTGTGTCAAATGCTTTGGTAAGGTCGGCAAAGGTCATGTAGAGGTCCACATTCTGTTTCTGGCATTTGTCTTGAAGCTTTCGTGCTGTAAAGTCCATGCCTATTGTGCCTGTCTTTCCTGAATCTTTCTGGTAGAAGCCCTGACTGTTCAAGGTGTTCATTTAATCGATTCAGTAGGACCCTAGCCAGGATCTATCCAGCAATTGACAATAAAGAGATGCCTCGATGATTGTCACAGACTTTTCCTTTTGAATAGGTGGATAATTGTTGCAGCCTTGAATCCTTGAGAGATGGCTTCTTTTCTCCACATAATGTGAAATAACTCTGCAGCTCTGCAACTGGAGGACCTCCTGCTTTGTGGGTCTCTGCAGGTATTGCATCTGATCCTGGAGCCTTGCCAGATGACAGAGGTTTTATTGCTTTCACTGTTTATGAGACGGTTGGGAGCTCATCAAGCAGCGGATTACATTCAACCTGTGGTAGTCTGTTGATAGCTTCATCATTGATAGATGATGGCCGATTAAGGAAACTATCAAAAGTGTTCTGCTGATCTTTTCAAGATAGCTTCTTTGTCAGTCAGAAGACCAGTTCCGTCTACACTAAGGAGTGGGGCGGTTCCTGAGCTCTGGGGACCATATATTGTCTTGAGTGCATCAAAGAACTTTTTCATATCCTTTCTGTCTGCAAAGAATTGGATTTCATCAGCCTTTTTGCTCAGCCAAGAGTCTTGCATGTCTCGAGCCTAGTCTGTACTGTCTTGCATATGTTTGAATAGGCAGTCTTACTAGATATTGAGCTGGTATTTCTGGGGTAAGCCTTGTGTTTTTGATGGTTCTAGTCAAGGAGTCCCTGGATTTCTTTGTCATTCTAATCAAACCAATCTTGGTGTTTGCGAGATACTGGCCCTAGGGAATCCATTGCTGAAGAATGAACGGTGTCTCTGAAGCCTGTCCAGCTCTCATCTACATCTTCTGAACTGTAATCCAGTGCATCTAAACGGCTGCAAAGATCGTTGACAAATGCTTACCTCTTGCTGTCTTGTTTCAGATTGGAGACATCCAATTTCGTTGGCACCTTCTTGCCTTGTGGTCGTCGTACATGCGCAGTTTGAGTTTGCTGACAACAAGCCTGTGATCTGTCCAACAGTCTGCACCACACATAGTCTTTGTCACTCTGACATCCTGTCTGTCCTTCCTTCGCACTATGGCATAGTCAATGAGATGCCAGTGTTTGGAGCGAGGGTGCATCCATGATGTCTTTCTGCGGGTTGATAGCCGGAAGACTGTGTTTGTGATCAGGAATTCATGCTCTGCGCACTTCCTTAAAAGGACGAGTCCATTGCTGTTGCACTTCTCTACACCTTCAGATCTAATCACTCCTTCCCAGGTTTGGTGGTCTGTGCCTGCTCTGGCATTGAAGTCTCCGAGGAGGATGAGTTTGTCTGTCCGCGGGGGGTGGGGAGGTGGGGCGGTGGGGCTGCAAAAATCACAGAATCCAGATCATCATGGAACTTGTTTTTAACCTCATCTGGGTTGGTCATTGTGGGTGCATAGGCACTTACAATTGTGGCATGCTTCTTGCCAGATAAGAGAAGTCTCAGCGTCATCAGGCGGTGATTTATGCCTTTTGGAAGTCCTGAGAATTTGCTGACTAGGTGTGACTTGATGGCGAATCCTAATCCTGCTTTACGCCGCTCTTCTTTCTTGCGTCCACTCCAGAAGAAAGTGTAGCCAGCACCAACTTCTTTAAAAAGCCCTTCCTCTGCAAGGCGAGTCTCACTGAGAGCTGGAATCTCGACTTTGTATCGGTCAAGTTCTCT
Organism: Anodontia alba; assembly: GCA_964016985.1. NCBI lineage: Eukaryota > Metazoa > Mollusca > Bivalvia > Lucinida > Lucinidae > Anodontia > Anodontia alba. The sequence goes on along the minus strand of OZ024825.1, from coordinate 106,959,281 downwards.
GCCAACTAGAGCTGTTCTTCGCTGAGGTCTGTCAGAACCAGAACTGTCCATGCTCATTCCAAGCGCCGATGATTAAAGGTATCACCTTTGTTTTTCTTCTTCGACCGCTAAGTGGGATTCCCGCTGATCGCGGTTAACCAGCCAGGAGTTTTGAAGCAGGCAATTGTTTAGAACACCTTTTCTAGCCCCTTTCTCATGCTACGTGGGTGAGCAGTGCGATCCTAAAAGGTCTGCTCAGTCGATTAGTTCGGCCGCCGAATTCCCCATACTGCTTCGTTCTTAAGGAAATTGATCATATAGAACCAAGCCGCCTATGTGCAGGTCCGCAACTACAGCTTCCAGTGTTTCCTCACCTGCTGCTTCGCCGCTCGCCCATCGCCACAGGGCTTGCATATGTATGCTTGCTGTGAATGTGTGTTGCTGATTAAGATGACATGCGCTGTGAATTGGATTATAGTGAGGGAGAGGCGCGCAGTCTACCTCACTCTCTCGTTCTGACCTAGCTGGATCCTGAGGCAAGACAGTGTCAGGACATCTGGAGCTAAGCCCGGATGCAGTGGATGACCATGACATCTGTTGTGCCTTGTCATGTTCTCCATGCTCAACAACATGCTGCTGCATCGCCGTTTGTGCCGTTGAATCATAGTAATGATTTCCTCCGCCCCAGCTGCCGAAGCAGACTTTACATAACTGGAACAGGCAAATCCAGACATGCAGGTTTTTGTTTGGAGTTGCCAGCTCCTAGATGGATTGCCGACCAGGGCTTGAGAGCTCCATCTACCCTAGGTATTGCTACACAGATTCAGTTAACAGTTAAATGTTCAATACAGTTGCTTTACCATTGCCGGATCATTTAATGTTCAAAACAGTTATTTTACCAATTTGGAGTCATGTAATTGTCAATATACTTCATTTACAAGTTCTGTCTTATGTAATATTCAATACAGTTATTTCACCAGTTCTGGAACATGTAAAATTCAGTATAGATATTTTACCAGTTTCGGATCATGGTATGTTCAACAAAGTTTATTTAACAGTTCGGGAGCATGTACAGATTTTTTACCAGTTTCGGATCATGTAATGCTCAATACAGTTGCTTTACCTGTTCCGGTTCATGTAATATATTTGTTGTAACAGTTCCGGATCACGTAATGTTCATTACAGTTGCTTTACCAGTTCTGGACCATGTAAGGTTCAATACTTTACCAGTTTCGGATTATGCAATGACCAATGCAGTTATCTTACCAGTCCAGATCATGTAATGTTTAATACAGTTGCTTTACCAGTTCCGGATCATCAAATATCAATACAGTTAGTCAACCAATTTCGGATTATGTACTGTTCATTATAGTTACTTTACCGGTTCCGGATCATGCAATGTTCAAGGCAGTTGCTTTACCAGTTCCGGATCATTTAATGTCCAATACATTTGCGTTACCAGTTTCGGAACATGTAATGTTTAATACAGAATTTTTACCATTTCCGGATCGTGTAATGTTCAATACTGTTATTTTACCAGTTCCGAACCATGTTATGTTCACTACAGTACTTTTACCAGTTATCATGAAATAATCAGTACAGTTATTTTACAATTTCCAGATTATGTACTGTTCTTTGTAGTTACTTTATCAGTTCTAGATTATGTACTGTTTAATTTAATTACTTTACCTGTTCCGGATCATGTAATGTTCATTGTAGTTACTTTACCAATTCCGTATCAAATAATGTTCAATAGAGGTGCTTTGCCAGTTCCGGTTCATGTAATATTCAGTTGCTTTACCATTTCCGGACCATGTAATGTTCAATACAGTTACATTACTAATTCAAGAGCAAGTCATTGTCAACACAGTTGCTTTTCCAGTTCGATATTATGTAATATTCAATACAGTTTTTTCCTAGTTTTGGAACAAGTAATTTTCAGTACAGTTATTTTACCAGTTTCACGTCATGTTATGATTAAAACGGTTTATTTAACAGTTCGGGATCATGTAATGTTACGTTAAATAGCTTTATCAGTTCCGGACCATTTACTGTTTAATATAGTTACTTTATCAGTTCCGGATCATGTAATGTTCAGTATAGTAACTTTTCATATTTCGGATCATGTAATGTTCAATATAGTTGCTTTACCAGTTCCGGCTCATGCAATGTCCAATATAGTTTCTATACCAGTTCCGAATCATACAGTGGTCAATACTGTTGCTTTACAAGATCATGGCATTGTAATGTTCAGTATAGTTGCTTAACGAGTTCCTGGTCGTCCAATGATCAGTATTTATGCTTTACCAGTTCCGGATCACGTAAAATTCAATACGGTTCTTTTACCAGTTCGGGACCATGTAATGTTCAATATAGTTGCTGTACCAGTTCCAGACCATGTACTGTTCCGTAAAGTTGCTTTACCATGTAATGTTCAATACAGTACTTTTATCAGTTCGGATTATGTAATGTTCAAAACCGTTGTTTTATCAGTCCCAGATCATGTAATGGTTAGTACAGTTGCTTTACCAGTTCAGGATCATTAAATGTCAATAAAGTTATTCTACCAAACCAGGATGACGTAATGTTCATTACAGCTACTTTACCGGTTCCGGATCACACGATTTTCAATAAAGCTGCTTTACCAGTTCCGGATACTTAAATATCAATAAAGGTATTTTACCAGTTCCGGATATGTAATGTTCATTACAGTTACTTTGCTAGTTCCCGATCACACAATGTTCAATAAAGATGCTTTAGCAGGTCCGGGTCATGTAATGTTCAATAAAGTTGCTTTACCAGGTCCGGATCATGTAATGTTTAATACAGTTGCTGTACCAGTTCCGGACCATGTTATGTTCAATAAAGCACTTTTACCAGTTCCGGATCATGTAATGTTCAGTACATTTGCTATAGTAGTTCCGGATCATGTAATGTTAAATATAATACTTTTACCAGTTCCGGATCTTTCTTTCTTTCTTCCGATACTGTGTTCGGTCGATTCTGACCATGATAACAGGGTTGGTGTGTGGCATATAAGTTTCAGTACAAAAAAAAAAGTATTGTGACATAGCCACAAGCAGATTAAAACTATATACATGAAGTCGGGGGAAGGAATCCATATCTATCCCCTGCCCAACCCTAGGATATTATATTATATCATGTAATGTTCAGTTTAGTTGCTTAACCATGTAATGTTAAATATAATACTTTTACCAGTTCCGGACCATGTAATGTTAAATATAATACTTTTACCAGTTCCGGATCATGTAATGTTCAGTACACTTGTTTTACCAGTTCCGGACCGTGTAATGTTCAATACAGCACTTCAACCAGTTCCGGACCATGACCTGTTCAATACAGTTGCTTGACCGGTTTCGGACCATGAACGTTTAATACAGTACTTTTACCAGTTTCAGATCATGTAATATTCAGTACAGTTGCTTTTTCAGTTCCTGATCATGAAATATAAATAATGTTACTTACTATTTCCGGACTATTTAATGTTCATTGCAAATACTTTACTGGTTCTGGAGTATGTGATGTTCTATACAGTTACTTTGGTAACGGTTTCGGATAATGTAGAGTTTATTGCAATTACATTACCAGTTCCGGATCATGTAATGTTATATAGTAATCGTTCGTCTGTCATTACTGTTAATGACCAATCCTAATCAACTGTGTGATGTGTTATTATTTGGATGTTCTAAGATGGCCGATGAGACCAATCTTAGCTCTAAACTGCCTGTTGCAGATAGAACAAGAGAGGTCTGAGGAAGAAAGCTCTGTTGGTGTTGCCTTAATTCTGGCTTTCCGCTGTGCATGTTTCTGCTCGGCTTCGTTGATTCTTTTTGCTTCGTATTCACCAGCTCCCCTTCTTATGAGGTCTCGCCACTTTGTTCGATCCTGTGCAATCTGTTCCCATGACTCTGTTGATATGTTGAAGTCTTTAAGGGAGGCTTTGAGGGTGTACTTGTATCGCTTCTTCTGACCACCATGGGAGCGTTTTCCAACTTGTAGTTCTCCTTAGAGGATATTCTTTGGCAAACGTTCATCAGGCATTCTGGTAACATGACCTGACCTGTACATCTTAATTGTGCCAATTTCAGAAGAATATGTACACTCTGCATCCCTGCCCTTTTCAGGACTTCGGTATCTGGAATCCTGTCTTGCCACTTGATCTTTAGAAGTTGTCTAAGACAGCTTGTATGAAAGTGGTTCAGTCTTTTGGCACGCCATTGGTAAACTGTCCAAGTTTCGCATGCGTATAATATTGTTGGCATCACCACCGATCAGTATACTTTCAGCTTTGTGTCAAGTCTGATTCCACTTCGGTCCCAAATACTTCCACGTAGCCGGCGAAATGCTGCACTAGCTTTGGCAATCCTGGCATTGACTTCATCATCAATGTGCACAACTCTAGACAATGTGCTTCCAAGGTAGGTGAACTTGACTAGCAGTCGTTGACCTTTCACTGTGATGGTAGGCTCCTTATAAGGCTTTCCAGGTGCTGGCTGATATACTACCTCAGACCTTTTGATGCAGATTGTGAGATCATTCCTGTCACATGAATCAGATACTTGATCCACACCTTTTTGCATTTTCTCTTCTGTTGGAGCACCCTTTGCCATGTCATCAGCAAAAAGGAACTCATCTAGCACCTCTGTCTGCACCTTGGATTTAGCTTGCAACTTTCTTATGTTGAAAAGTTTCCCGTCAAAGCGATACATTATAGGTATACCATTGTCACCATCCTGGAAAGCATCTGTAAGCATGGCAGAAAACATCATGCTGAATAGTGCTAAAGCTAGTACACAGCCTTGCTTAACTCCATTTGTCACAGGGAATGGATCAGAAAATCCTTGCAAGCATACCATCATGGAACTGCCACACAATTGCTATGAATTTAGCAGGACAGCCAAATTTTGCCATAATTTTCCTTACGACAGACTGTGTCAAATGCTTTGGTAAGGTCGGCAAAGGTCATGTAGAGGTCCACATTCTGTTTCTGGCATTTGTCTTGAAGCTTTCGTGCTGTAAAGTCCATGCCTATTGTGCCTGTCTTTCCTGAATCTTTCTGGTAGAAGCCCTGACTGTTCAAGGTGTTCATTTAATCGATTCAGTAGGACCCTAGCCAGGATCTATCCAGCAATTGACAATAAAGAGATGCCTCGATGATTGTCACAGACTTTTCCTTTTGAATAGGTGGATAATTGTTGCAGCCTTGAATCCTTGAGAGATGGCTTCTTTTCTCCACATAATGTGAAATAACTCTGCAGCTCTGCAACTGGAGGACCTCCTGCTTTGTGGGTCTCTGCAGGTATTGCATCTGATCCTGGAGCCTTGCCAGATGACAGAGGTTTTATTGCTTTCACTGTTTATGAGACGGTTGGGAGCTCATCAAGCAGCGGATTACATTCAACCTGTGGTAGTCTGTTGATAGCTTCATCATTGATAGATGATGGCCGATTAAGGAAACTATCAAAAGTGTTCTGCTGATCTTTTCAAGATAGCTTCTTTGTCAGTCAGAAGACCAGTTCCGTCTACACTAAGGAGTGGGGCGGTTCCTGAGCTCTGGGGACCATATATTGTCTTGAGTGCATCAAAGAACTTTTTCATATCCTTTCTGTCTGCAAAGAATTGGATTTCATCAGCCTTTTTGCTCAGCCAAGAGTCTTGCATGTCTCGAGCCTAGTCTGTACTGTCTTGCATATGTTTGAATAGGCAGTCTTACTAGATATTGAGCTGGTATTTCTGGGGTAAGCCTTGTGTTTTTGATGGTTCTAGTCAAGGAGTCCCTGGATTTCTTTGTCATTCTAATCAACTAATCTTGGTGTTTGCGAGATACTGGCCCTAGGGAATCCATTGCTGAAGAATGAACGGTGTCTCTGAAGCCTGTCCAGCTCTCATCTACATCTTCTGAACTGTAATCCAGTGCATCTAAACGGCTGCAAAGATCGTTGACAAATGCTTACCTCTTGCTGTCTTGTTTCAGATTGGAGACATCCAATTTCGTTGGCACCTTCTTGCCTTGTGGTCGTCGTACATGCGCAGTTTGAGTTTGCTGACAACAAGCCTGTGATCTGTCCAACAGTCTGCACCACACATAGTCTTTGTCACTCTGACATCCTGTCTGTCCTTCCTTCGCACTATGGCATAGTCAATGAGATGCCAGTGTTTGGAGCGAGGGTGCATCCATGATGTCTTTCTGCGGGTTGATAGCCGGAAGACTGTGTTTGTGATCAGGAATTCATGCTCTGCGCACTTCCTTAAAAGGACGAGTCCATTGCTGTTGCACTTCCCTACACCTTCAGATCTAATCACTCCTTCCCAGGTTTGGTGGTCTGTGCCTGCTCTGGCATTGAAGTCTCCGAGGAGGATGAGTTTGTCTGTCCGCGGGGGGTGGGGAGGTGGGGCGGTGGGGCTGCAAAAATCACAGAATCCAGATCATCATGGAACTTGTTTTTAACCTCATCTGGGTTGGTCATTGTGGGTGCATAGGCACTTACAATTGTGGCATGCTTCTTGCCAGATAAGAGAAGTCTCAGCGTCATCAGGCGGTGATTTATGCCTTTTGGAAGTCCTGAGAATTTGCTGACTAGGTGTGACTTGATGGCGAATCCTAATCCTGCTTTACGCCGCTCTTCTTTCTTGCGTCCACTCCAGAAGAAAGTGTAGCCAGCACCAACTTCTTTAAAAAGCCCTTCCTCTGCAAGGCGAGTCTCACTGAGAGCTGGAATCTCGACTTTGTATCGGTCAAGTTCTCTGCCAACTAGAGCTGTTCTTCGCTGAGGTCTGTCAGAACCAGAACTGTCCATGCTCATTCCAAGCGCCGATGATTAAAGGTATCACCTTTGTTTTTCTTCTTCGACCGCTAAGTGGGATTCCCGCTGATCGCGGTTAACCAGCCAGGAGTTTTGAAGCAGGCAATTGTTTAGAACACCTTTTCTAGCCCCTTTCTCATGCTACGTGGGTGAGCAGTGCGATCCTAAAAGGTCTGCTCAGTCGATTAGTTCGGCCGCCGAATTCCCCATACTGCTTCGTTCTTAAGGAAATTGATCATATAGAACCAAGCCGCCTATGTGCAGGTCCGCAACTACAGCTTCCAGTGTTTCCTCACCTGCTGCTTCGCCGCTCGCCCATCGCCACAGGGCTTGCATATGTATGCTTGCTGTGAATGTGTGTTGCTGATTAAGATGACATGCGCTGTGAATTGGATTATAGTGAGGGAGAGGCGCGCAGTCTACCTCACTCTCTCGTTCTGACCTAGCAGGATCCTGAGGCAAGACAGTGTCAGGACATCTGGAGCTAAGCCCGGATGCAGTGGATGACCATGACATCTGTTGTGCCTTGTCATGTTCTCCATGCTCAACAACATGCTGCTGCATCGCCGTTTGTGCCGTTGAATCATAGTAATGATTTCCTCCGCCCCAGCTGCCGAAGCAGACTTTACATAACTGGAACAGGCAAATCCAGACATGCAGGTTTTTGTTTGGAGTTGCCAGCTCCTAGATGGATTGCCGACCAGGGCTTGAGAGCTCCATCTACCCTAGGTATTGCTACACAGATTCAGTTAACAGCTATATAGAAGCAGTAACTTAAATGTCTTATGTTACTCGTATGTTATAATATAGTTACTTTACCTGTTCCGGTCCATGTAATGTTCATTGCAGTTTCTTTAACAGTTGGGGATCATGTACTGTTCAGTATAATAGCTTCACCAGCTCCGGACCATTTACTGTTTAATACAGTTGCTTTTCTAATTCCTGTTCATGTAATGTTCAATACAGTTGCTTTACCAGTTCTAGATCATGCAATGTTTATTACAGTTATTTATCATGCTCAGTTACGGATCAGACAACGATTGCAATGAAACTTTTTCTTGAAGAGTTAAGTTTAAGAATAGGATATCCATTAATTCTGATGTCCATTTATCCTACTTATCACAGCTACGTGCATGTATATGTGATTGTCAAACATTCACGGGTTGATCAGCATTTGACAACTGGTCCAAATGATTATTCTGGCTGTTATGTAGCTTATTTACAATCTTTTAAAGAACATCTTGTTTCATCATCAGTTAAAATATCTTTATTTTTGTTAAAGGTACCCTAGAAATTAATGCCGTCAGAGCATCAGACTCAGGAACATACGAGTGTGTAGTCGAGAACAGAAGAGGATCGGCCTATTCAGAGCCAATTGTCGTTAAAGTCAATGGTATGTTTGGAATCTTTTACCCTACGATAAGTTAATGCTAAGTATCCAGGCTCATAATTACAGCAGACGAAATTTTGATATATATATATATATATATATATATATATATATATATATATATATATATATATATATATATATATATATATATATATATATATATATATTTCTCGGAAAATAGGACTTGACATTTCATGCAAATTGTCTTCTTAATTTGCTCTAGACACGGGAAGTTCTAGCCACGGCACGGTCAGGAGGCAAAAATAGAAATTTAGGGATGTCATATCAATCCTCAATGAAATGATGGTATGTTATGTTTACTCAATGGAGTCATCTCGATGAGGCGATTCCATTGAATACACTCAACCTAGGTTTTTATGGTCAAATCAGAAAGAAAAATATTAGAAAAATTCTTAAATATTTGTGTTCTTGAGCCAAAGAAAAGAGTCCTTGGGATTCAAAAACGAGTTCAAATCAGCCAAGGTATTCGAGCTATTGGTGTTTGAGTCATTGGAGTTTTACTGTATATGAGAACACTGGCATAAATGTACTTCTAACCCGGCAGGCACATGACGTAAATACAACGTCGCCTCAACGTCGATGCAACGTCATGACGTTGCATCGACGTTGAGGCGACGTTGTATTTACGTCATGTGCCCGCTGGGAAGATGCATATATATTCCCGCATATACTGCATTTATCAAATGTCTTCAAGGATCTTAACCGTCATTTTGAGTTTACTTATAAAATTTGCAAGTCTCGTGGGATATATTTCCTGTATTTTAAATTCAATATATATAACATATCATAAAAATGATTTCTTTCTCCGGATTATATTTTACCCTCTTTCAAATGAAGTCAATAAGTTTCGAAGTTACATCTTCTTCACACAAAGGAAATATTTCCTCCTGGGAATTATAAATTATATACTGAAAGGAAAAAGAAACGCAGGGTAAACTTTATTCCTAAATTTCATTCAAGTTTGAAAAAGTTTGTTAAATATTTTACTATGATTACAAAACGGTACATGTATGGAACAAAAGTTCCAAATTTCATTGGTTTGTGATCAACAAGTCTCGAGTTATTGAAGTTCATTGATAGCTACCCCCCAAATCTTGAAATCAAAATCAAACTGAAAATCAATATCGGATGTGCCCACCTCTTGCTGCCGTTGCTGCCGCGCAGATGGTCGACGTCGTGTGTACCGACGTCGCGGAGAACGCTTTGCCGACGCCTGTGTTGTCGAATGGGATCGGTTTGGAGGTGGCTCCGTTATGGTCTAGGGAGGCATAGCTCACGGGATAAAATCACAGTTGATTATTGTTGCGGGCAATATGACCGCAGTAAGGTATAGGGATGAGATCTTGCGTCCTGTTGCAGTCCCGCTTGTGCAACAACGTAATCTGATTCTGCAGCAGGACAATGCCCAACCACATGTTGCCCGAGTTTGTCAGGATTTCCTGGCAAACAATAACATCGCACCACTAGCATGGCCACCGTACAGTCCAGATTTGACCCCAATAGAGCACATGTGGGATGAGCTGGACAGAAGGGCTAGGAAGCGCCGAAATCCCCCCGCAACTCTCGCACAACTAAGGAATGCGTTGATCGATGAATGGAATAACATCCCGATGCGAACTGTCAATGCTTTGGCTAACTCTATCCAAAGGAAAATTAGGGCAGCAACGGCAGCAAGAGGGGGGGCACACCCGATATTGATTTTCAGTTTGATTTGGATTTCAAGATTTGGGGGGTAGCTACCAATGAACTTCAATAACTCGAGACTTTGTGATCAAAAACCAATGAAATTTGGAACTTTTGTTCCATACATGTACCGTTTTGTAATCATAGTAAAATATTTAACAAACTTTTTCAAACTTGAATGAAATTTAAGAATAAAATTTACCCTGCGTTTCTTTTTCCTTTCAGTATATTTCCCGCAGAAATCAAATAGACTTATAGACTCGTATATATGGAGGTATTCAGAAACAATCAGAAACTTTATCTATATAACTTTCTCTATAATTGCTTGTAAAATAATAAGATCATAAAGGAATGTCCGTTGAGAGCAGTGCACACACACACACACACACACACACACACACACACACACACAAACACACACACACGCACAGAGTTTGAAGTGTCGAATTTTCTGGGTGAGAATAGCTCATTTCGACCAATCAAGTAAGTCATATCACTGACCTCTAATACCTTTTCAAAACCCAGAAAGGTCTAAATGATCACAAGGGGCAAAAAATAAACTAATAAATTTACCAATTCATGTCTAGCATTCCATAAAAAGGACATTGACAAAATGTGTAGAATAAGATCAGACGCCACAGGCGTCCAATCAGGGTCTACACTGTTTGCATTAAATAAAGAAATTTCTATAAACATGGTAAAAATAAAAATTAACTAGACACCACTCTATTTGAATTTGGATGATCCAAACATTCATTGTAGAAGAGTCCACTCGGCATTAATGGGTTAAGAGTTATTATCTGTAAAGTGGGCGTTAAGCAAAACTGTTTCGTTGGGTTATAGGTAAAATATAACCTTGTCCGGTGACCTGAGACCTCTGGTTACAATTTTCTATTTACGTACATTACTGCAGCTAGGAACCAAACGTCTGAGGTCACCGGGCAAGGTTACATTTACATAAAGATAAGAATTTGTTTTGTGTTTGGTCACCTGGGTTATAACAACATTTAACAGTCATGGTCTGTCACAACTTGGCTGAAGAGCTTTGCTATTTATAGGGTACCATTTTCAAATGAACTGTTCACATTTCATTCGCAGCCACGACTGTCATGATGCATATTTAGACAAAGGAGGTCCTGCTCAGCCTGCGACTTGATCAGTCTGTGCCAGTTTCAGCCTGCACAACCGCGATGTCTGATCTTTTCTTTTAAAGAATTAGCTGCAATGTACAACGGACATCTTTGAAAAGAAAATAAAGCGGGTGCATAGGTTGTTTTGAATCTGTGATTTTTGCACGTTTCGGACAAACTAGTGTTCGCTTGCTGTTGTCCACACTATTTCACTTAGAGGAAGCCAGTATGGGACCAGGGTGAACAGGTTTCCATGTAAATGACCGTGCTGGACCAGATTCTAATGGGTTAATTGGACCTTAACCGTTTCCGTTCTGCAAACAAAAACCAGGTACTTTTGCAAATTTGCAAACAGTGTAACTCCAGATGAGATTGCTCATTATGAGCCATCTCATCTGGATCTACACTGTTTGTTTGCATTGTGCTTATTTGTTTGACTCATACCATGACAGACATGCTTAAAATCAAAGATGGAAGAGTACACGTCAGAAACTCAGGGGTGAAACTCAAACATTTTTGCAGACGAGGAAGAAGGGTCATTTGGTAGTGAAGAAGATCTTGGAAGAGAAACATGTGTTGACAGGAATGGGACCATTGTTCCCAATGGGGAACGCTACATACCGGATGCCGACCCTTGCAAGACGTGTACTTGTAGTAATGGGGTACCTAGAGCTTGCAGAATTGTCACATGTGAGGTGCCATCTTGCCAAAACTTTGTGAGATCACCTTACACTTGTTGCAGCTACACCTGTATTGAAACACATTCAGTGCACAACAATGAAGGTAAGATAATACTGTGTTTTTTTTAGATAACAAACAATGTTTTGCTTTTTACCACTGATTTTTAATTATTGATATTTCAAATTTTATTGAGACAATTTAAGAAATTTTGAACAACTGTTTAAATGAAATTCTTAAAGGTTGCCTTTGGAAACAAAGAACATTTTACAGATAGAAAGCGGGAGTCGATGTTTACTGAAACTCACTATAAGCAGTAATGAAGTTTGCAACACAGCCTATGCCCTCTAGCGATTACATTAGCAGAACTCAATTTCAAAGGTGCCGCAATGAGCTCAGTGATCCAAAAGGAAAAAGATACATGTACCTTCAATGTACCTACCCTATCGATTTTGTGCAGAATTTGCAGCCATTGTTACTATGGAAAAAAAATAAAAATATTCGAAGCATTTAAAACCAGAATGGTGCGTTGTTTGGTTTTTGTATTTTTCTTTTTCTTTCTTTTTTTTTTTTTTTTTTTTTGCATTGAAATATGTCAGAAGTTGTAAATTAAACTCCAATTTTGTACTGGGGTTTAATGGGGGTATACATTATTTTTCTTATTATGCTAAAAACATAAATTGTGGGTACTCGTTAGAACCGCCTGTTTCGAGCAGGAATATGAAAAATATCAGATTTTTTTTTATCTGAAAATGTTCCTTTTTTGGTTGTAAAATTTTTAATAAATTTGAATAGGCGTGTTTTCGTAATGAAGTACCATGAATAAAAAGACTTTCGAAAATATCGAAAGTAGAGTAGTTGCAAACGTACTCATTTACAGCTTATTTAAATGGGAATTGCTACACTTTCAGAGGCGGCAACTGTCAATTTTTCCTTCCATTCTGTATAGGGTCTGCACTGAATGGAAAGAATTTGATCCCTATGGCAGCAAATTCTTCTATTTCAGAGTTGACTCCTTTCCAGGTTGTGACTGGTGCATAGGAAGACGAACAGGAAGTCACAGATATTGCTTCCGTTGATTAAAATGGCGGAAAGTTCACCAAGTGTTTCCAAACCCCTAAACGCTAAGCATTAGTTATATGCATTACGAAAGCATGCCTATTCAAATATATAAAAAATTTTACCACCAAAAAATTAGAATTTTCCGGTAAAAAATTCTGATATTTTTCATATTTCTGCTCAAAACATAGATTGTGGGTACCCGTTAGAACCGCATCGACGAGGCGGTTCTAACGAGTACCCACAATTTATGTTTTAAGCAGAAATAAGAAAAATAATGTATACCCCTGTAAACCCCAGTTTTACTATATAAAAGTGGGGTTTAAGGTGATCAAAATTATATAGGCGTGTTTTCGTGATGACAGCGAAAAATGTCCCTTTAATAACTTTATCTGTTGTTGGTGTTAGTCTTACTCCTTGTTGCTTTGTGGTTTATTCTACGAGGCGATTTGTTGTATGTCTTTCAGTGTGTCATTTTGTTCTTGTGTTGTTCAGTCCTTTTAGTATTGCGATTACCCCGCGTTGGGAAGAGAGAGCTAATCTTAGTGCTTTTCGTACGTTTGTTCGGTTTGTGCTTGTTTAGATTTGTCGGTTTCCTCTTCCTCTTGAGGTCTGGGAAGGGCTGCGGTTTGTGATTGTGGCACTCCCTGTACTTTTCTCTTACCTTTTTTTTCTATAGCATAAGCATATGAGCTACAGCGTCCGAAAAATGACCTCTGAGCATGTGCTTCCAGCGAAGATTCAGAACAGCATGTGCATTAACGCAGTCAAAATCTCCACCAGTCGCATTTTGGATAGCCATGGATACACAGTATGTTTTCTTGTTGACGACGAATACTCTGATCAGACTGCGCGGATACGCAGACTGATTTTAGTCTGTTGGGCGCACACGTCACATCACGAAAACATACCTATATAATTTTGACCCTCTTAAACCCCACTTTTATACACTAAAACTGGGGTTTAAAGTGGTATACATTATTTTTCTTATTTCTGCTCAAAAACATAGATTGTGGGTACTCGTTAGAACCGCCTCGCCGAGGCGGTTCTAACGAGTACCCACAATCTATGTTTTTGAGCAGAAATGTGAAAAACATCAGAGTTTTTTATCTGAAAATTTCCCGTTTTTGGAGGTGAAATTTTCTATAAATATTTGAATAGGCGCGTTTTCGTAATGAGAAGGTACTTCTTTTCATGTTGCGGGTCATATCATGTCGGGGACAGTTCAGATTCTGAAAAACTGCGTCTATTCTACAGGTTCTTGCCGCGCATTCAATGGCTCTTTTGTCGAGGATGGGGAGGAGTTTCAACCAAACTCTGACCCCTGTGTTCAGTGTTTGTGTGACCGTGGGCGGAAAGGTCCGTGTAGAAGTATTGCCTGTCAGCCGCCGGACTGTCCGAACCCAAAACCTATCCCAGGGTTGTGTTGTTCTTTCACGTGTCAGGAACCCGGAATTGATCCTGCGTTTGTTAAAGGTACAATGTTAAGGTATCATTCAGTAATCACCCAACGTCACAACAACGTCGTTTCAAAGTCACAAAAACGTCGCAACAACGACTTTTCAAGGTCACTAAGACGTTCCAAAGTCACCGAAAAAGTCGCAATAACGTCCATACAACATCACCAAAACGTCGCATCAACGTCATTTTAGTCACCAAAACATCACAACAACGTCGTTTTAAAGTCACCAAAACGTCGTAACAATGTCATTTCTAAGTCACTAAAGCGTCGCAACAACGGCGTTTCACAGTTACCAAAATGTCGCAACAACGTCGTTTAAAAGTCACCAAAACGTCGCAACGTCTTTTCGATGTCATCTAAACGTCGATGTGAAAGTCACAAAAACGTCCTTGTCATAACTTGAACTTCCTCTGTTGTTTATAGCATTCTATGTGAACTGTGTTTTGTTCAAGTGGCATACGAGGGTCGTGCAAAAAGTTCTGTCACTAATAGGCTTCCTTGGTTTTATCCCAGGTATATTTTTAAATGCTTCACTGCACTTGAATGGTGTGTTGAATAGCTAACGATACCCGTTTATTTCATGCAAATTGCTTTCTAACGGACCGAGTTATTTTAAATTGAAATAGTTGCAATCATATAGACTGACCAATTTACTTGTTACATTGGAACATGGACCACAAGACTGAAATTCGTAGCTATATTAAATGCCGCATTAGGCTTAATATAGATTCAAAGCAGATATTTAATGAATTGAGTGGTATATATGGACCTCAGACCTTTTCAATGCGCACAGTTTTTAGGTGGGTTAAAGCTTTTAAAGCTGGGAAATTTTCTATTGAAGATTACCCGTCCTGGAAGGCCTAAAACCTCTGTTACCAAGGCTAACATCGCTGCTGTAAAGATTGTGGTCAAACAGGATGCGCGATTGTCTGTCAAAGATATAGCTAGTTGTACTAGCATATCAGAAGGCAATGTGCAAACAATTCTGAAAAAGCGTTTGGACCTGAGAAAGGTTTGCGCTAGGTGGGTACCTCATTTGCTCACCGAGGAGCAAAAGACACAACGCCTTAAATGTGCCCGGGAACTTTTGAAAACATACACAGGCTGTAATAGCCGGGTTATTTCTAACTTGCTAACATGTGATCAAACCTGGGTGCACATGTTTGAGCCAAACGAAGGGCTGATAATAAGCAATGGAAGGGAAAATATCAAAAACGCCCATGTACTGCCAAGAGAACCATAAGTTCGAAAAAGATGTTGTATGCAATTTTCTTCAATTCAAGTGGGCCAGTCGTTCATGTGCCTTGTCCATCTGGTCGTACAGTCACTGGCCGATTCTATAAGAATTATGTACTGAAGAAAGTGAAATAGTTTTACAATAAGAAACGACCAAGCAAAGGATGGTCAGGAGTCCACCTTTTACATAACAACGCCTCCTCTCTAAGTGTGAGGTTATTAAATCTTTTTTGGCTTCTGAAAAGGTGGAAGTTTTAAACCATCTACCTTATTCACCTGACCTGAGTCCCTGTGACTTCTTTTTATTTCCAAGCTTAAGAAAATGCTTTCTGGAAATAAGTATACGTCTAGAAGTTCTCTTGGCAGCGCTATTTATCAGTGTCTCCAACAGATAGCAAAAGAAAGAGCTATTTATCTGCTTTTCGCGACTGGGTAAAAAGGTTACAAAAATGTGTTACAGTAAAGGAGGAATACTTTGAAGGTTTGTAGTAGAAATATGTTTGATAAAAACATAGCACTGAAGTAATCCGAACCCAGTGACAAAACTTTTTGCAGGACCCTCGTATAAGAAGATGCCACTTGGTTTTGTTATATTACCACTTACAATTTGAAAAGTCTTATTGTTATGATAGTACTAAAGTCAGAGGAAAATCGTTTTCTGTTTTATTTGCTGGGGGTAATTCTATGCACAATCGATTTTGGGATTTGAAGTTATTTTTATCTTTTTCAGTTACAATTCAGCAAATTGCCTTGAGAAATGAAGTAAAGACTTGCATTTTTGTCTGAAATATGGAATTAAATGGGTTTATATGTTGGTCTTACTCTTTGTTGCTTTGTGGTTTATTCTACGAGGCGATTTGTTGTATGTCTTTCCGTGTGTCATTTTGTTCTTGCGTTTTTCAGTCCTTTTTGTATTGCGATTACCTCGCTTGGGGAAGAGAGAGCTAATCTTAATGCTTTTCGTACGTTTGTTCGATTTGTGCTTGTTTGGATTTGTCGGTTTCCTCTTCTTCTGGGGGTCTGGGAAGGGCTGCGGTTTGTGATTGTGGCACTCCCTGGACTTTTCTCTTACCTTTTTTTATATGACCTGCCGTAAATTGACACACCGATTGCTGACTGATTCCTGTTATATTTATTGTTAAGTGTTTATTTTTTTACTGTATTTTCAAATTTAAAATGTTTAGGCTTACAAAAACAAAGATAGCAAGACAGAAACTTGTTTAAAGTTCTCCAGAAACTTCCTGAAGCAGAAAAATGCATGCCAGGTTATACGAATGATTGTGTATTATCACTCCGCGTACCAATTACCGGCATACATTATTATCGGGTATTTAGATATCACGGTCCCCGGAACTTAAAAAATTTAAACAGCGACCTTTGAATTTCTTTTCAGTTTTTGATACATAATATTAAGTTCTATCATCTGAATATAGATGACAGAAATTTAGAAATACATTTTTTCCATATAATTATATTCTGACTTAGTTTTATATCTTTCTGCTATGTTATATGTACCCGGGTAAGAGCCAAAAGAACCCTATTTTTTTCCTTAAATGTGATCAAATTGTTGCTATTTCTGGTTTTCCTTGTTGAAATATGATCACAAATGTGATATATGCGTCAAACCCCAAAATATTACCAAATTCCTTTTCATCTGTAGAAAAACTTGATCTTTTTTTCATGTAATAACAAAAATCGAGCTCTGCGCACATGAACAGCCCTCTTGTTGGGGCCCTGCCGCAAAATTTTGCACAGCGACCTATATCTTTTTAATCACTCTTTTATTCGCCACAGATCCCTGTTTAAAAAAAATACATTAAGAAAAAAAGTGTTTTTTTTTTTTTTTTTTTTTTTTTTTTTTTTTTAATCGACCTCTGACTTTAGTACTACCTTAATAAAGGGATCACACATGTTTTTAATGCACTGACTTAACATTCGCCATGTACCGAGAAGGTGTTGAAAACCTCGGCCTGCGGCTTTGTTTTTCAGCGCCTTCCGGGGGACCTGGTTAATGTTAAGGCATTGAAAAAAAAAAACTATGTTCGACAACTGAAAACATTTGCTACATTTCGCGTTATTTCTTGCACTATTTTGTTTTGCCTTTTCGCCAGTGTCTCGTCAACTCAATTTCCACCGACTGCTCGTTCCCGGGCCAGGTAGTAAACATCTCGTCCATTGTTTTTGCTTTGACGCGGTAGCGCGTGGCGGATTAATTCGGAGGCCCCGGTACGAGCATATTGAAAGTTGCGTATCCGTGCATTAACAACGCATTAATTGCTTTGTTAATGCAAGGCTGTTAAAAACGTACGACACTGTTTTTATGCAATAATATTATTTAAATTTGGCAATAATGTCATATATTACATTTTCTGAGATTTGTCAGTGAATTACAACCTGAGTGAATTATTCATTTCGAACGTTCATAATTGCTAGGCGACTTGCTGACGTTGTTGGTAACAACAATAACAATAGTTGACGTTTAGCGGAAATTTTGATAAAATCATGAACGTTAGACTGCAATTTTCACCCCCAGTTGGCATTTTTGAGGAAAGACATGCAAAAGAAATACAAAGTATGATTTTCTTGATAATCCAGTTCTACATTCGTGACATTGTTGTGCCTGTAATTCAAGAACAAGATGATTTTTACATTAAAGTGAAAACAAGATGGCGACTGATTTTCAAACTAAACCACGCCTCCTGAAATTTATGCACTGACAGGAACTATTTTGGTAGGAAATCATAACGGCTGAATGTGAAAATTCAAAGGTAAAACATGAATAAAAATGTAATTTACAGTTTATTATGTTGTTTTGATCGATTATGGAGAAATAATTCACTCGTGTTAGAACTAAGGTTCGCTTGTAAAAAACTCATTCGCTTCGCTCACTCGTTCTTTACGCACAAGCCTTAGAACACTAGTGAGTTATTTCTCTTAATCGATCAAAACAATCAAATAAACTCTATATCAGAAAGACTAGGATGGTGAAATGCTCACTTCTCTGTTCTAATCATTTGTACAAACAATCAATATTTATGATAACCCCAATGCTCGAAATATTTATGCTTAGGAAAATACCTAGTGTTATTCCTATAAGCAATTGTTGCATGCTTCATCAGGTTAGCATGCTGGGTAAGAATTTTCAGACTACATTTTTCATCACTAAAACATGCCTATATAATATTGACCCCCTTAAACCCCACTATTATATAGTAAAACTGGGGTTAACAGGGGTATAAATTATTTTTCTTATTTCTGCTCAAAAACATAGATTGTGGGTACTCGTTAGGCGGTTCTAACGGCGAGGCGGTTCTAACGAGTACCCACAATCTATGTTTTGAGCAGATATATGAAAAATATCAGAATTTTTTATTTGAAAATTTTCATTTTTTTGGTGGTAAAATTTTCAGTATATTTGAATAGGCATGTTTTCGTGATGTGGAATATTTTCCTGATTTTTGTCAGAAAATAGGCTTTTTCTTTCATGCAAATTGGAGACAATTTGCATGAAATGTCAAGCCTATTTTCTGGGGAAAACATATTATGAAATTACCACCCGCTGAAATTATTACCTAGCATGCTAAGCGTTAAATGATCCTGTGTTTCTATAAATAGGTTCATGTAGGTCATATAACGGCTCTATTGTTAAACAAGGACAAGAATTTCAACCAACCTCTGACCCCTGCCTTCAGTGTTTGTGCGAAAACGGACGGCGAGGACCCTGTAGAAGTATCCAATGTGAGCCACCGGACTGTCCAAACCCCACACCGGTCCCTGGCTCGTGCTGCTCCTACACATGTGGCGAACCAGAACTTGATCCTGTGTTCGTTAGAGGAGGTTGGTAAAGAATCAAAGCAATGAGAGTGCTGATGTGAGCGATTGCCTGAAATCCTATTGGCCGCTAGAACTGATTAGGATTACGTTTAAATTTAGAAAACACACACACACACACACACACACACACACACACACACACACACACACACACACACACACACACACACACACACACACACACACACACACACATATAAGTAGTATAGGGCGGCAGCGACATACCCGATAGTCCATAGATGTGAATTTATAACAGCAATTTGGATCAAGTAATCTAAGTGGCTGAAAATTAGAAATAGGCGTGGTATCAATTTTTTCAGCAGGACAAGGTTTAATAACCTTGCTAATTTTATATGTGCCGCAACTTGAGAAAACGTACCTATGGGACATGTGCGCCCAATGAAGCATCACGAAAACATGCCTATATAATTTTGACCCCCTTAAACCCTACTTTTATATGGTAAAACTGAAGTTTACAGGGGTATGCCTTATATTTCTTATTTCTGCTCGATACATAGATTGTGGATACTCGTCAGAACCGCCTCGTCGAAGCGGTTCTAACAAGTACCCATAATCTATGTTTTGAGCAGAAACATGAAAAATATCAGAATTTTTTATCTGATTTTTTTTTTTTTTTTATTTTTGGTGGTAAAGTTTTCAATATATTTGAATAGGCATATTTTCGTAATGCTCATCCACTCAGTTTGATCAGAGTCTTCGTTGTCCGCATACAAGAACTTTGCATCCTTGGCTACCCAACATATGTCAATGGATGATTCTAATCAGATTGTGCGAATGCCCAGGCTCATCGGAATCTTCTCAGGACACAATATGTCCAAAGGTACGTTTTATGTCCTTGCGGTTCAAATCATACTGCTAGGGCAACGTATTGGTCCCGGAATTATCAGTGTATCAACTAGAAGACCAAATTTTGGAACAAAAATGAGGACTCGACTACAAAATGGAATTCAGAGCAAATAATCGTTAAAGAGAAAACCCCACTAACTGCATTGTATGCCCCAAAATATTAAGCTTTAGAAATGAAGCCGCTTCACACAAATTTGATCCAAATCGGTAAATAAGAGGAATGTATGATTTTATATCTTATATGAATGTGAGCATGCTTCCATTTTGAATATTTAATTAGATATAAAATTTTCGTAAGACTCAAGTAAAGGACGCCTTTTATAAGGAATATGATACTAAAAGTGAATTAATTGATAGTTTACATGATTGTTCAAAGCCTTACTGGAATATAACAAAAAGCTATTCCTTCCGATATAATTGTTTATTCATTTTTGTGCATATTCAACAAGACGCTCATGACGTCACTTACAAAAAAAGTGGTCACTTCTGTGAAAGCATTTTCTAGAATTTCAACGCACAGCATCTTATTTCTCAACTATTATACTTTACACCAAATTGCTCAGCTCAACAACTCTATTTTCTAATACCCTGTTTGGGTCGATTGTGCACAAAATAGCGGGGATGGTCGGGTGTGGCAAAGGTGTCGTGTATCTTACGTCACTGGGGCGCCAACTGATATTGGCTTCCAGTTGGGCAAGGCCTGCTATCCTTGTAGCAGGTAAGGGTAGAAGGTGGGGGGAGGGGGTGGGGGTGGTGAGGGTATGTTTTTACTTCTTCTGTTTCTTCATTTTCATTCCTGTTCTTCTTTCTTCCTTGTTCCTCTCTTTTATATCCTCTACTCTCTCTTCTATTTCTTTTCTCCCTGTGCTGGGAGATGGCACAAAATGACCCACAAGGGTTGAAATGTCATTAAACCCTAACTCAATCAGTCAGTCAATGTACAAAATAGCAAAAGTATACACGCACTAAAATTTCCTTAAAGTTGTTGTCCACGTGGTTATCATTGACCAATGAAATTAAACTGCGCGTTTATACGGTTAGTTATAGCCACGGTATTATTGTCACTGTGACATCAGAGTGCCGTGTGAAGGGGGTTATCTATAAATCCTGGACTGGGACATTGGAAAACAGTGCAGACCCAGATCAGACGCTACAGACCGCGGCGCCGATCAGGCTCTGGACTGTTTGCTTAAATTACAGGACGTTAAGAGTTAAATGAAATAGTTTAAAGTCCCTCGTTCGGGACCATTTTCTTAGTTTACATTCAGAAACAATCGACTCACCAGTGCTGTCAGTGCTTTGATTATTTGTTGTGCGTTTCCTATAAATAGGATCACTGTAAGTCCGACCACAGACAAGCAAGGTCAGCACAGATCAATTAGAAGAAAATATCTCGCATCTTTGTTTCTCCTTCGTGCAATTAAAAAAGAAGCAGAGTTGTTTATCTTGATTAAATTAACTGCTAAGCAGTCCACTCCCAGCGGACACACAGCATTGAAACACGTCGTATGTACGTTGATGTAACGTCATAACATTGCATTGACGTTGATGCGACATTGTGTAACCGTCGTTTGCCGGCTAGGGTGACGCCACATCGGCATATGTAAACGGGATTCGTGTAAACGTTTATGAATAGGATAGCATATCAAGATTTATGAAACAGGTCTTTTAGGCAGACAAAGGCAGCAGAATGTTGAAATAGCTCACCAAATTAACGCATTTGGTATGTATTAGGCGCAACGGGGAGAAACGTATCTTCCGACATTTGCGCTTATGGAAGGCTCAAATCAGCCTGTGCATCCATGCAGTCTGATCAGAGTCATCGTTGTCTATATGACGAAACTTTGCATCCTTGGCTATCCAAAAAGCGCCTTGAAAGATTCTGATCAGACTGCGCGAATGCGTAAGCTGATCTGAATTTTCGCTGGGCGCATCTATCCAAAGGTACGTCTTCTGACGTTACGGCTCATATTTATCTGTTGTCCGACGTTGCGGTTTATAATCATCTGGTATGGTACTTTATTTTAGAACCCTGCATAGACTACAATGGAACGTATGTTGAAAACGGAGACTACCAGCCTGGAAGCGATCCCTGTACTACATGTCGTTGTGTCAGAGGCATGAAGGATGTGTGTATGAGTGTTGGTTGCGTGCCGCCGTCTTGCCCAAACCCAGTACCTGTTCCGGGCGTGTGCTGTCAGTTCGTCTGTCGTGAACAAGACATGCGTCACGAAGACAGTAGTCTTACTCCGACAGGTACAGTAAACATATCAGAGCACTTTTTAAGGAGATTCCCAGCTAGCATTCTTTATAAATCTATAGCGGGCCGTTAGCGGCCCGTCAGCTACCCTGACGGGCCGCTAACGGCCCGCTATAGATTTATAAAGAATGCTTACTTGATTTGTTGGTAATTCTACGATAATGTGCTCCAGTTCTCCATTAAATATATGTTGTACGTGTTCATAAGAATGGCGTCAAATAACCACTTCTGATGAGTAACCACGCCGAGGCGATTTTATGAGTTCCCATAACATATGTTTTTATGGAGAAATCAAATGGATTAATGAATGAATGGATGGATGGATGCATGGACGGATGAATAGCTGCATGGATGCATGGATGGATGGATGGATGGACGGATGAATAGCTGGCTGGCTGGATAGATGGATGGATGGATGGATGGGTGACTGGCTGGATGGCTGGCTTGCTGTTTGGCTGGCTGGCTGGCTGGCTGGCTGGATGGATGGGTGGATGGGTGGATGGCTGGATGGATGGATATATGGATGAAAGGACAGGCAGGCAGGCCAATTTAAACAGACAGACATAAACCAGATGGACTGGCATCCGGCTGATCCTCGGAGGCCGGCAGAGAGAGAGAGAGAGAGAGAGAGAGAGAGAGAGAGAGAGAGAGCAATTTAATCACAATGGCGATTCTGTTATTATTATTATCATAATTATTATTATTTTCATTATCATTATTATATAGTTTCGTGTGTGTGTGTGTGTGTGTGTGTGTGTGTGTGTGTGTGTGTATGTGTGTGTGTGTGTGTGTGTGTGTGTGTGTGTGTGTGTGTGTGTGTGTGTGTGTGTGTGTGTTATTCGATTCGTCGTTAGGCACACGTCAGAAGGTACGTTTTCTCACGTGGATGCTAAAATTTGTTTTTTGTTGTTTGTTTGTTTTCAGAGCCTGGGTCCCTGTCAGTACAACAAGTTGGGTCTAGAAGCGTTGTAATCCAATGGCGGTTTAACGAACCACAGCGGATACAAAATGTACATTCTTGGTAACCCTTTTTATGCCTAGCGTCCCTTAAAAGGACAAACGGCAAACAGTGTGGACCGAGATCAGACGCCGTGTTCTTTGGCGTCTGATCTGGGTCTACACTGCTTGCAATTTATACAAAAACCTCTACAAATCATGCTTATTAAAGAAAACTAACCAGACACCCCTTATACAGGTTATGGACCTATCCAAAGATTTGAGGTAGAAGAGTGCATTCGGCATAAATGGGTTAATTGTTTCTAAAGTAAATGTTTATTTAACTCCGGATATGTGTTTTTTGTAAATGATGTAGAGCCAAATCAGTTGGCTTCTTCAAAAGCCAACTGATCTCGATCTGCACGGTTTGTCAATAAGGATGTGAATTTGTATCAAAAATTTGGATCAAGTAATCTGGTTGGCTGATAATAAGGAGTGGGCGTGGCATCTTGATCTATTCTGCACGGCAAGGTTCAACAATCCGCACCAAGCAAAAATGTACATTTCGAAGGCCCAGATCAATCTTATATATATTTGTTTCAAATATTTCAGTTAAGTATAAACGATATCATTTCAAACATACAAGTAATCAAATATTCAAATGGACCGCCTCTAGCGAAAACAAATGTCTTCGAAAATGCGCAAAGTGCGCAGATTCATATCATTATGAAAACATGCCTATTCAAATGTACTGAAAATTTTACCACCAAAAAATGAAAATTTTCAGATAAAAATTTTAATATTTTTCATAATTCTGCTCAAAAACATAGATTGTAGGTACTCGTTAGAACTGCCTCAAAAACATAGATTGTAGGTACTCGTTAGAACCCCTCGCCGAGGCGGTTCTAACGAGTAGCCACAATCTATGTTTTTGAGCAGAAATAAGAAAAATAATGTATACCCCTGTAAACCTCGTACTATATAAAAGTGGGGTTTAAGGGGGTCAAAATTATATAGGCGCGTTTTCGTGATGTCATCCTTGGAATGCATACAGTATCATCCTGGCCTTTGCTTTCCATTCATACATTCCATATCCAAATGATTCTGTTAGCGGACAGTAAAGGACCTGATGCGTAGTCTGATCGGGTCATTTGCTGTCCGCATATGTCAAATGTTTCATTTTCGCATGGCGCAGGTCCACACAATGCTGCTGCACAACGACACCAAAATACATGTATAAATTTGTATCATGACTTTGCAGCTTTTTCATTCATTATTGATATTCCTATGTTTCCAAAAGACTAGACTTTCAGTCCGTGTAGCGGCCGGAGAAAGTCTCCCCGTACTTCCCGTACTTCACCATAGTGCAGTTTTTATTTTTATTTTCCTTGGAATCATTGAGCTTATCCTGATATCTTGGAAAATCGAATTCTGCTTAAGCCTGTGCTTGAGGGCGTTTGCAGCCTTACAAACTACTTTGTTGCGTATGAAGAGTCCCAAGGAAACCGACACTCCTATTTCTATTATTTTATTTGTCATCTGGTGTAGGTATATAACACACTTGTACTGCCTTGCGGTAGAAGCCGACTTTCGTAGCGACGTAGTAAGTACTCGATTGCGGGCCAGACGTGAGAATTTTTTCTTCGTCGTTACGTATGTTCTGTGTTTCGAAGGGTACCCTTTATGGTGGTAGAGCTAAAACGAATGTATATTATCCACAAAACGTAAACTTATTGTCTATAAAATAAGTTCTATTGTTGAATATTATATTCCAAATTTGAAAATACGTAGACCAATATATGTTGATAGGGCTGAACAAATTTGGTAGATTGTCTGTGATTTCTTACAAAGGAGAAAGACAGTGTAGCTTTCTCTTTGCATTCCTTTGTACACCAGCCCCTTTCTTTGCTTCAAATGGTAGTCGTATCAATTGTTATCCTTTAGAGTAGACCGTTTTTTTTTTTTCAGAAAAGAGCCAAACACATAGTTCTGTCAGAGTTACCGCCGCTTAAATATATAAAACTGTAAACGACAACAATAGTTTGCAAACAATTTATACCATTGACACAGCAAGGATTAGATCCATGAATATATCGATGCTTTTATTAGTTTGTCATAATACAGTTTCCTTGTTAAACCCCGCCACACGATAGTAGTGGAATATTATGATTTTCAGTTCGAGTTTCCGTCCGTCCGTATGTCCGTATACACAAATGAGTACTTAGGTGGCTATATTTGACGGACAGTTTCAATGAATTTTAATGAGAATTATTCCGTAGCTAAATAAAAAAAAAAAGAAAATAGTTCCGGGATTCCTGCTGATTTTATTGATTGAATTATAAATTCCATTTGTAAATTGCTCTCGGCCGGTCACTTTTAAGCCTGTTGAGTTGGAATTATTGAACAATTAACTTTTGTTTTTTGTCTCGTCATATTTTGTGAGAAGAACACTGCGGCTCACAAAATACCACACGAAAGGATCGTTTATTTATTCAGTAACTGCAAAATATCAATACTTTAGTGATACCATTTTTCAGTCATTACGAAAATACGCCAATTCAAATATATAGAAACTTTCACCTCCAAAATTTTCAGATAAAAATCTCTGGTACTTTTCATATGTCTGCTAAAAAAATAGATTGTGGGTATTCGTTAGAACCGCCTCGCCCTCAAAACATAGATTGTGGGTACTCGTTAGAACCGCCTCGGCGAGGCGGTTCTAACGAGTACCCGCAATCTATGTTTTAAGAAGAAATAAGAAAAATAATGTATACCCCTGTGAACCCCAGTTTTACTATATAAAAGTGGGGTTTAAGGGGGTCAATATTATATAGGCGTGTTTTCGTGATGGTGTTGTTTTGCCGCCTTTCTGATAAGGGATCATCTCTAGACGGAAAGCATAGTCTTTCCTTATCGAGTAGATCTCTTTTCAGAAGGTGATTAGCATGTAGGAAAACAAACGAGCACGTCATAAAAGTTGTCGCCCTTTCATCAGTGGCGAAAACATACCAAATGTATCCAGTACTCAATATCTCAAACTCTAATGGACAAGGTTTTCTGGTTTGCATTACGAAAACACGCCTATTCAAATATATACAGAACATTTCACCTCCAAAAACTGACAATTTTTCAGGTAAAAACTTTGATATTTTTCATATTTCTGCTCAAAACATAGATTGTGGGTACTCGTTAGAACCGCCTTATCAAGGCGGTTCTAACGAGTATCCACAATTTATGTTCTTGAGCAGAAATAAGAAAATTAATGTATACCCCTGTAAACCCCAGTTATACTATATAAAAGTGGGGTTTAAGGGAGTCAAAATTATACAGGCATGTTTTCGTGATGGAGATAACATATGTTTGAGTTGAAAGGATTTAAAATTGTAAAGAAAACACATATATGTAGCAAACAAAACCAATATTGTCCTTTATTTAGTTTTGACCTTGGCAGTAATTTAATTAAGAATGCTTGAGATAAAGGCAGTTTTCTGTATACCAACAGCCGATGGTGTTAATGTACAACAGCACCAAAAATAGCAGCCTGGTCAGTGTCACTCTCAATGCTAACAAGTCTTATACCATGCTCCATGACCTTGACATGAACAGCAAATACAACGTCTACATGCTGACTGCCATCGCTTATCCGACACAGTTATTGGACCATGCACAGTTTTCACTGGATGGAAGAGGTAAACAGTTGAGTCACAACGTTAGAAAACATACCTTCAGACATGCGCGCCCAGTGAAGATTCAGATCAGCCTGCTCATTCGCGCAGGCTGATCAGAATCTTCACTGGACGCAGACTAGATAGTCAAGGCCAAATAAGACTGATCAGACTGCGCGAATCCGCAGGCTGATTTGAGTCTTCGATGGGCGCAAATGTCAGAAGCCTCGTTTATTTCACGTTGGGGCTCAGCTTAAGATGAAATCATACGTGATTTAAGGTAAATGGATACATCTGGAGACTTTGTTGTCATCTTTCATAAGGGAGACAATTTTGTTACTTCAATTTTGTTTGCTTTCTTGTACACCAATCCCCTTCTATAAAGGGGTCTACCCTATCAGGAAAGAAATTCTCCCTTTGGGAGCAAATTCTTTCCATATAAAGGACAAGAAAAAATTGACAGAGTTGCCTCCCATGAAAAGTATCCATTCCCCTTAAATTGAGAAAAGGACCCATATTGCATATGCTGTCAACAAGGATCCAGGTCAGCCTGTGCACTCGCTTAGTCGGACGAGGTTGTTCATTGCAACTTGTAGAATAATTGGATAACTTATAATTAATCGTGGAACACAGAAAGTCCTGATCTGAATGTGCAGATGCACAGACCGATCTAATTCAAGGCTTTTCGCGTGTAGTATAAGGTCCTGCTTTCACGTTTGCAGTCAAATCATTGTTTTTTGTTATCATTAATGGTAGGAAAAGATTACAGATATAACGTGAACTGAACGGCCGCTTTAGAAAAGGATTAAAGTACAGCAGCGTTTCACTCGTTCAGTACAAGACAACCCAGGAATACAGAAACATAATGAATGGATTATTTAACATATTTCTTAATAATAAATGAATGAATGATTGAATGAATGATTGTATAAATGACTGAATAAGCGAATTATGAATGAATGAATAAATTATTAAATGAATGAATTCATGAAAACAAGAGAATGAATGAATGAATGAGTGAAGAAGTGAATGAATAGATAATTGGATGAATGAATTAATTAATTAATGTAGGAATGAATTATTGAATGTTGAATTTGAACGGATGAATGAATAAATTATTCAGTGAATGAACGAATGAAATAATCATTTAATGAATGAATGAATGAGGCAATGAATTTATTCATTCAATCGCTCGTTCGTTCATTCATACATTCAATCATTTATTCATTCGTTCATCTAATCATTCATGTGTTCGTTCGTTCGTTCGTGCGCTCGTTCATTCATTCATGCATGCATGCATGTATGCATTTATTTATTGAATAATCCATTTATTTATCATTTATTGAATAATTCATCTGTTGAATTCATTCAATACAACTGCATTGAGGATGTCCTGACAGTATTGTAATTATTTTAACATTTTTACTGTTGAGATGTCAAATCAACCTGTAATATTAATGTATTGAATGTCTATGAAGGCAATGCCGATATTTCCAGGAAAAGAAAGAATGAATTATAGAACAAAATAATTAAATAATCTATATTGTTGATATTTAGTTTCGGTGAAAATAAACTCGGACTCATGAAATGCCCTGTTCTTTCGCCGGCTATTGAGATTACTTGAGACTCCACCTTAATATGACATATGAACCCAGCAAAGACTTGTGGGGAACATAATTGTCAATAAATTTGCCACAGAAAAATGTTAATATTCTTTTCTTTGCATAAATTGAACTGAAATTAGTAAAACAGTAAATATTATCATATTGTCCTGTCTGACTAATCTCTGAGTATTTGTTTTGGCCCCCTTTTCATAATCTGTGTTTTCGTTTCTCTGTTTCCTTATTTTTGTATTTTGTTCCCTCTGTCTAAGTCCCGCTGATTCTTTCTGCCATGTCTTCTTACCTTTTCCTTTTGACTTGGTTACCTACGTTGGTTACTGACGTCAACGTTGTTGGCTTGAAATTTAGTTGTCAAACTCACTGAATTTCATTCCGAGCTCTGCATTTTCTCTGATAAGTTTATCGTTACCTTCTTCCGTCTCTATTTCTGTCTGTTTACAAATTTCATGCACAACTTCTGCCTTCATAATGGGGATGCGGTCAGTAACCCCTGAATTATTCTCAGTCGTTGCAACCAGAACATCTGTGTATGGTTCAGTAATGTGTTCTACGTTTTCATGTTCTCTGATCTTTGTGTTAGTATAAGTTTGTTTTCATTTATTCCTGCTTTATCCCTTTTTCAGTATATCTGGCCAACTGATAATTATATTTCCGATTTGTTTTTGCTATTCTGGAAGCTTTTCATTTTAGTTGTCGTTGTTATTTCATCAGAATTGCAGCGTTTATTAGCTTTACATTTTACAGGACAGACTTCTATGGTGATGTTTTATATCACCTTCTTACCTTTTCCATTTGACTTAATTACCTACGTTGGTTACTGACGTCAACGGTGTTGACGTCGTATTACACCTCAATTAAGTTCTGCGTTGGATATAACAGCCTAAAATTAATACTACATTACCATAATGTCACTCCTTTAAACTTATCAAAAGGATTATAGAGTAAACATGCCAATAATAAATAGCCTCAAATCACAAAAAAGAAAGTAAAATCGTGGCACTTCCAAGACAGGACTCCGGTTACTGATAATTTCGCCAAGCCTGATCGGGTCTGTGTCCGTTCATCAATACGACAAACCTACAATAAGACGTACGATCAACGATGATCAGCCTGCTGATCGCATATGTCTTCTACAGCCTCCAGCTATCCATTCGCGCAGTCTGATCACAATCTTCACTGCGCGCATTTTGGACGCATAGTTTCTTCATGCGGACAAAGAAAACTGATCAGACTGCACGGGTGTGCAAGGCTAATTTGAGTCTTCGTTGAGCATTTATGGCAGAAGATACATTTTCTAACGTTGCGGCTAAATCCTTCTCGCCGCTCTTTTTCAGTTGGAAGAACCCTTTACCTGGGTGATGTTGCTCATGGGGACGTGTATGAGGCACGCGGTCCTGTCCGTAGAATTGCCAGTTTCTCCGAGGTTGAGGACAGGGAAAATGTACATATTATGATAGAAAGTTTCCATCGAGTTGAGACAAGAAAAGTTGTTGGTGAACCATGCAAACTATCAGCAGGTAAGATCATCTGTTTCGCGTTACAGTGGATTATCTTTGACATGCGCCACATAGCATGCACCGTATCTGTCACCCTGAATATTTGGACAGACCAATCTGAAACGTAGTACAAATGGCCCGCCTGCCGACAAAATGGCCCTTAGGGCATATACGAATGGCGAAACCCCAGACCAGTTTGCACAGCCACGCGTCGGGTCAAGATCCTCTTTATTAGTTCTATGTCTTCAAGAAGGTCCGCGCTGTCTGGTTTGGATCTTTGCTCTTCGCATATGTTCTAAGGTCTTTTTTCTCAGTCGCCAGCGCTAACGTAGATATCGGAAAGGAATATAGTCAAACTCCAATGGCTCAAACACCTTTGGAACCATGGAAATTTTTTCTAGGTATTAGAAATTCGAGCCACTGAGGAATAATCTTAGCGCCAAATAGGCAAAACGGGATAAGTTAGGAATGCCTTTTCTATCTTCTATACAGTAATAATATCTTGAGTGTACTCATTAGATTGCATCGATGAGTGTACACAATATGCATTTCATTGATAAAATAAGAAAGTTTTCTTGAACTATTCCTAAATGTTTGTTTTCTTGAACTATCGGAAGAATTTCCTAGGGACTGAAAAAACGACGGTAAATGGGCCATCGGCGTTCGAGGCATTGACGTTTTACTGTTAAGGTTGAATATTTGACTTATAATCTTGACGTTTTAATGATCTATAATTTTTTAAATTGTAGCCTCGCTTCAAACGCCTGAACACCTGAAAACCGAATGGTTATACTACGGACTCCAGTATACGAACATCGCTAACCTTACAATCGGAAAGATATGATTTATTATGATATTGGCAGATGGTTTTCGCGAAAACCTGCATGTTTCTACGGAGGCCCAGTTGATACTTAACAAATTTTAAGTAAATAAAATCTTGTGTATTCAGATTATCGTCATAGAAAAGAAAGAAAATAACGTTCAATACCGAAACGAGAATGTTCATTTTCTCAAGTGTATATGCAACTATTAAGCAAAATGTAACAACAAGGCTGTTTTCTGCATTCAAGGGAGCGTACCCTGGTTTTCTGCCTTAAACCATTTTTATTTCGCATGCAAACTTTATTTCAAATACACCTTCTGCCTTTTTTCAATGTCAAGGATTAAAATGTCTGTAGTAATGGATTGACAACAAACACGTCGGATTTCTGATCCAATATGGCCGCTACGATAAACTTCCCATTTGTAAGAAGCGCTTGTTTGGAAATGTTAAAAGATCGTTTTTATTAACAAATTTTAAAACTTACAACTTACCAGACACCATTCAGACATTCGTGCTTATGATATTCTATTAGATTATTTCGTGTTTAATACAATTTTATACTGATGTAAGTCTTTTAAATGCACGTCGAGGGAGTTCTCTACAAATTTTGTCATGTCCACAATTTTCATCACGAAAACATGCCTATATAATTTTGACCCCCCTTAAACCCCATTTTTATATAGTAAAACTGGGGTTTACAGGGGTATACATTGTTTTTCTTATTTCTGCTCAAAAAATAGAATGTGGGTACTCGTTAGAACCGCCTCGTTGAGGCGGTTCTAACGAGTACCCACAATCTATATTTTGAGCAGAAATATGAAAAATATCAGAATTTGTTACCTGAAAATTTTCATTTATTGGTGGTAAAATTTTCAGTGTATTTGAATAGTCATGTTTTCGTAATGAAAACATTTGTTGACGGACTACACTCGGTAATAATGTATGAAGACCAAATACAATAAATCAAGTGATTTCCGCAAACAAAAATGCGACAGGTTTTCTTTTTAAAGATTCAGTGCTCATTTATAGTTAGACATCAACTATATAGATTAAATGATGAGTTTGGGTTTAAAGATGCGTGAACACATGAGGATCATTTGCGTCAAAATGATATATTAACTTGATTTAGTATTGAAAGGGTTGTAATGGTAAGTCATATATGTATAAAAATTTAAAACTTAGAACGAATTTGAAAATTAAAATAGTTATATTTTGTTGAAAAGATTAATGTGTTTAAAAACGTTAAAATGTTCAGCGGATACATCTTATGGCTTGTCTGTGGCTTGGCCCGCCGTGGTTCAACTTTTGGTTTTCATTTACTCTGGCATACAGTAGAATTAGCCATGAGTACTCGTCTTTGTTTATTATAGTGATTAATTTGATTTTTATGTTTTCGCTTTGATGCATTGACTGAGTCGGGAGCCTTTATGTGAACCGAATTTTTATGTGTTTCTGTATTAAGAGTAGCATCGGGACCCAGGGTGAAGTTAGCTACTGTAAAAATGCTTTAAACCCCCCGGTAGTTTGCTCTACTGACCGTTCTAAGGCGGTGGTCCCGGTGTTAGTCTTACTCTTTGTTGCTTTGTGGTTTATTCTACGAGACGATTTGTTGTATGTCTTTCCGTGTGTCATTTTGTTCTTGTGTTTTTCAGTCCTTTTAGTATTGCGATTACCTCGCTTGGGGAAGAGAGAGCTAATCTTAGTGCTTTTCGTACGTTTGTTCGCTTTGTGCTTGTTTGGATTTGTCGGTTTCCTCTTCTCTTGGGGTCTGGGAAGAGCTGCGGTTTGTGATTGTGGCACTCCCTGGACTTTTCTCTTACCTTTTTTTAAAATAATTGTCGCAAGTCATTTGTGTGGAAGAATTGGTGCCTTGCATGAGCAGATTCAGAGTAGTCTATCAAAAAGTGGTTTACTGTAAATGACTTATGCAAAGAAGCTGATCTCGTCTGAGCAGAAAAGGGTGACACTAGTATGACCTATACGTAGACGAGTAAGAACCACATCTTCTCGCCTTAATGATCAGTTGATGGTATTTTTGCCTAGAACAGGTTTAATTTCATGAAGTTTATTGTGTGTCGCTCCGTCCCAAGACATATGTCATTTAGACAAAATGTACCTGTTGACGTGGCTTGGGACCCAACAGAACAAAATTTATTGAGTTTTAGATAACTCTTGTTGTTTTTCTATCAGGTTCTGAATTGTCGCTTTTTTTTTTTTTGTTTTGCTGTTTTTTTTTTCTTTTTTGTTTTTTTTTTTGTGTTTTTTTGTGTTTTTGTTTTCAAAACAGAAAAAGAGTCGGACAAATAACAAATTTATTATTTAAAGAATTGCTGCTGACATAATCCAAGGCCATATTAACGGTCTTGGATTGCTAGACGAGTGGATTTTCCTGTCAGTTACTGTACGCTAACATATTTTACAATTGCTAGACAAAATTCAGAAACAAAATGATGTTATTTTTTTTGTTTTGTTTTTTTTTGAATATCTGAAATTTTCTATTTTTAGTCAAAACAATGATTTACCCCTGACACAATCTCGCAAATTACACTTACTTAGAGGTAAAAGACACACAGGTACGGCCAGAAAAAGAAGTCAACCCTATAAGAGGCTAAATTGCCTCGATGATTTCCCGTATTCATTTAAAAAATTTATCGTTCGAAACACTCTTTTTCTGGTTCCACTGTAAGAAACAATCAGCAATATTTCAATATTTTCTTTGATTTTGCCCACAGACTCGGTCAAAGTTTGCAGGTAAAATTGTACTAAGTGACCCTTAGATTATTTTGTTGAGTATATATATTTTCTTATAAAATTATTATCGCGACATGTTTTATTCTTTCTATAGGTTGTGGTGTGGTCCAGTTTTCAATGTACGATTTCGATGGAGATTTAGCGCCTGTAGTATCTCTTATGTTTGAAGACGAAAGGGTGCGTTGTCTTAGTCCCTGATTACATGCACTGCATTCTGGATAACTATCCAAGGGAGAATACTCTGCTTTAAAAAATAGTAGCCTTCCTTTCAAAAGATGGTTTCTGTAAAAAATGGCTCCTCGGAGGAAACACATTCCTTAAAGGGGACTAGATAAAGTTGAAAGATTTTCCTTCATTTTTTGACAAGGAAACCAACTTTTGGAAATTCCAGTCTGCTAACATGCACAATAGTCTCGTCTGAAAAAGGATCTACTCTGAAGGGAAAGAATTTGTTTATACGGGGAAGCAAATCTTTGAGGGAAGCAAATTCTGTTTCTTTGGAGTGGACAAAAATGAGCAAATTATTTCCTTTTAGAGTAGGAGAGCATTTTTTTCCTTTTAGTCTAGATCCCTTTTCAGAAGAACGGATAATAAATTGACAGAATTGTCTCCCCAGAGAGTGTATCTAGTCCCCATAAGAATTGTCCCGATTGAGAACGGATTTCTATACCAGGAAAGTAAATGTTCTTTTCCTTGTAGTGGTCTCCCTTTGAAAAGAGAGGAAATATTTTACAGCTTAGAGTAGTCTCCCTTTGTTATGTATCCATTCCCCTTTATATAAAAATAGTACTCAGATGAGCCGGGGCACAAAAGTTCCTGCAAGACTATGTGCGTAAAGCAAAGGATCAGGTCAGTCTGCTGATCAGAGTCTTTGCTGTCCGCCTGAAGTCGCTTTTGATCCTTGGCAACCCACAGAATGCCCTTCGAAGACTCTAATCAGACTGTAGGGATGCGCAGACAGATCGGAATCTTGGCAGGACACATATGCAATCATATAGGGAATGCTTTGCCCCTGCTCATATATCAAAATTATCACAGACTCGCGTGCAATATTCATACAAATCACCTTTAAACAACGTTTCCATCACAGTACAATGAAAACAGATCCTGTGTTCTTCAATATTATTTGGTTTTTCGCTTTCTTATTGAGGCTACTGCACATCAGAATTTCGATAAAGCACTTCTGTGTCCTTCACAGGCTCCATATTCCTCGAAAACAGACATTTGTAGTCAAGAAAGGTTAATAAATTGATATATAGTATTCATACGATCATAATATGTGGCATCGGACAGCTTGTAAAATTTCAGTTAATCTCTCGTTTTTTAAACTGGATCTCTGAATTAATGTTGGCAACATTAATTCAGAGATTAGATAAACAATCATTCCATTTCAAGAACGAGAGACTAACTCAAATATTACAGTCTGTCAGGTGTCACATTTTATGATTGTATTAATACCATTGATTTGTATTAATACCGTATTAATACCATTTATCAAGTCATTTAATCCTTCTTGGATAATAAAATGTCTATTTTTGAGGAATGTGGAGCCTTTAAGCGTGAATTGTTGTAAAACTATAACAATTTTTATCCCAGTTCTAATTTTCAACCATTCAGATTAGCTGATCCAGATTGTTGATATAAATTCACGTACTGAATAACAAACATTGTAGGTTCAGATCACTTGGCTTCAGAAGCCAACTGATCTGGATCTACACTGTTTGCAAAGGCGGGAAATATCGGGGCTCAGTAGGGTCAAAGTTAACTATAGACATAAAATATAACGCACACGATGTAAAGCTAACCGGGCGCCTGTTTCCTGTTTCAGCAAAGCAGGCAGATAAACCGAAAATAATCATCGCTATACTAATACTCAAAAGGACAGGCAGACAAGGGATCAAATTACAGGCGTAAAAATTTCCTATTGCATTCGATGGCAATAACAAAATTCAAACTTCTAAAATTTCCATACCTCCAGGTAGTATGCTTTTTTTAACCAGAAGTTTTAAACATTTTTCCTATTTCTACATCACGAAAACCCGCCTATATACGTACTTTGACCCTCTTAAACCCCACTTTAATATAGTAAAACTAGGGTTTACAGGGGCACATATTATTTCTCTTATTTCTGCTCAAAATATATATTGTAGGTAGGTTTTAGAACGCCATGTCGAGGCAGTACTAACGAGTACTCACAATCTATGTTTTAAGCAGAAATATGAAAAATATCAGAAGTTTTTATCTGAAAATGTTCATGTTTTGGTGGTAAACATTTTCAGTTTATTTGAATAGGCATGTTCTCGCAATGATACCACAAATGCTTTTATGGTGCATAACTATATATAAGGATATATTAAAAAGTGACCTGTTAGAAGTTTTGCTCAGTACATGTATATTACAGGAGAGGTAACTCTTTCAGATAGTTTTTCCACCATTCTGAAAAAGAGTTTACTCTAACGAAAAGAATTTGCACATCCCCTGGGAGCAAATTCTTTTCTGTTAAATTACACCCCTTTTCAAGAAGGAAGCACGTTCCACGCCCCTTAACTATTGGTCATGATTTTACCTCAGAAATTACATGAGAAATAATATTCCATGAGTCACGATGTGAAACATACCGTATGGCTTGCCCTTATAAAATCATTTGATATAATGTTTATATTT